>JAQFYE010003191.1:0-15949 GCA_034694305.1 Protaphorura glebata
TAAAAACCGGGATTCTCGGGACAGAATTTCCAAAACCGGGACTTTTTCGGGACGCCGGGACAGGCATTCAAAACCGGAACGATCCCGGAAAAATCCCGGGACGGATGGTCAGCCTAAATATTATATTAGTTACCAGGCGCCCGGTGCCGGGATTCTAGGATTCTGATTTACGTTGCTCATTTGAACCTGTTTCGTTGAATGCTTGCAAAATATTGACTTCGCCAACTCTTTCAAAATTTTGTACCAAAATAAAAATTGCCCATCCTGATGATAATATTTTCGTGAAAATATTATTACACGAATTTCTTACTGACTATCGTAACGGGGAACGCTGATTTATTTTCAAGGATATTTTCTTGCCGCAAATCCTGTATTAGATATTTTCTTGCTTTTTGATGAGACTGCTGTGAGTGGCGGCATGCGAGGACCCATAAGTTCCGCGAATTCTGAATTATTTCAAAACGGGGAACGCAACGAACGTGAAGATTATTATTTTTCTGAAGTTGAATTTGGAAAATCGAAATAATTAAAACTAAAAGTTAAAAAATATTTTGTTAAAATATATCCAGTCATCTCATCGGTGTTTAACTACCTGCAGTGCACGGTTAGAGCCGGAGGCAAGTCATTTTAATTTGTACGAATTATTGGTCTTACTTCATACGCTTTACTTTTGTTTGACGTAGCGATTATTTTGTAAAACTTTGAATCTAAATTAATTTGCAGATCATCAGGAAGAATAAAAATGGTACATTTACACCAATTTCCAGTTCCGTCGGAAGGAATTCGTTATCAAAATGCACTTGTTCGGGCACTCGTTGACACCAATGACCTTGGCAAAGGCACGATCTACATTGCGGAAAGGTAAGTATTTTGATACATTAGTATGCATGGATGTGGTGTCTGGAATATATGACAATGAATGAACATATGTTAAGTAATAAAATTCAAATTCCAACAGGTAGAAGGCACGCACGGCACGATAATTTTTTTAAGGATAGATACTAAAAAGATACTTTTTAAGGATAGTATCTATGCTAGGATCCCGAAATTGAGATTTAAACGTATCACATAAAGATTTAAAACAGAAAATTCTGAGAAGCGTTGATAATTAGACTAAATTTTTTCCCTCATATATCTGTCATTTATAACGCGTCTGAAATCTCCTGAAAATCAGTGTTCATCACTGATAAGATTTTTGATAATGAAATCGATTTTCTTCAAAATTAATGAAGAATAGAATTTATTGTTCGCAGGGTATTCCTAAATAGGTATCCTGTCCTGTGGGTGAGGCGGCTTTCAAACTTAATTCTGGAACCTCCTGTTTCACAATTTTTGGAGCACTAATTAAATGACTTTAGATTGCTCTGAAATTTTGCAAGTACTCCATTAATTAACGTCAACCACATGGAATATTTGTCGTATTTCGGAAATGTGTATTTGTAATTCAGGCTGCTAAGTGCTAGGGTCTTATTTTAGAAAACTAAGAATCTGAAACTAATAACTAAACTAAGCTAATAAATTTTGTTTACTTTTCCAGCTGTGTGTCTTGGATTTCAAGTTCTGGAGACGGGTTTCTGATACCATACCCCAAGATGACATTGCATGCTGTGTCAAGGGATCCAAATGTCCATTCCAACGATTGTCTATATGTCATGGTAAACGGCTACCTTGATGACGGTAAGAATTGCTCAAGGCAATCTATATACAGTGTAACCTGTCCAGTGACCAGTTTGGTGGACAAAATTTTTATCGGTGGGTACCGCTGTCGCGGCTTACTCCGGATATAAAATGTATCAGCAGACCTCATACCGGTACCGGTCCTATGAGCCACTGGTTTCAATGCATTTGAAAAAATGATTTGCAATTTTATACTTTTTCTGAATGAAATAACTGGAAGCTCCGGAAGGAATCATAACTGAATTTTTCTAATTCCTTCAGATGATGCAGTAGCTGAACTCGACCCTGAAAATGAAGTTGACCCGGACGAAGTAATAACCGAAATTAGGTTCGTTCCGGATGAGCCACAGATTTTGGACTTAATGTATTCTTCTGTTCAAGAGTGCACACTCCTGCACCCTGATCCGTCATCAGATATGTCAGGTAAGAGAAATGTGATTAAGATTATTGTCGTATTCTTTTTTAAATATGTGCTTCAAAATGGCAGTGGTCCACGTCTCTAGAGCGATGTGTAATAAGCGCCGCCACCGGGTATCTTCTTTGTTATTCTGTTCAGCTGGTCTAGAATTAAAAATAAATTGATTTTAAAGCGTTGGATCAGAAAAAGGTCACAAAAATTTACATGTTTACAAAAAGCTTCGTTTAGGTGATATTTGCGCAGTATCAGCGTTCTGCTGCGTTGCTTCTTCTTGAACGTTCAACTTAAAAAATAACTTGTCCTGAGCATGTGTGTGTATTGGAAGGTTTGATTAAAACAAGTCAAACTTGATTTAAATCAAAATTTTGCTTTAAATGAGAATATTCGCTTAAAATTAACGGATACTTTAGTTCAGAATTCAGATTATCTGATGCAAAGTAAAATCTCGACAAAAAAAAACCATACAAAAATATATTGTTATAAAAGCACTTTTAAGGAGATGCTTATGGCAGAAGTATTAAACGAACTATCAATAAACGTGTTGTCTGTACACATTAGGTTTCGTTCTAATTCGTGATGACCTGTTTGAGTTTTGTTTTCGTTTCATCCTGTTCAGATGTTGAACCAGAGGAAGAAGTTGATCTTAATGAACAATTTGAAGGCCTCGGAGCTGGAGACGATAACGAATTCGACGAGGAAGAAGAAGAAGAGACGGACAATGGATTTCACCGGATGATGAGTCGATTTGGTGGTGGGGATGGTAATGGCAGTGGTCCGCCAGCGAACTTTGACCCAGACCAATTTGCTGACGCCGAATAAAATTGTACGAGAACGAGAAATTTTGTTGCATGTCTAAAATGCTAAGTTTTGTATTGTACTTCTTTCATTAAGTATGAAATAAAAATATTACATTTCCTTAAGGACTCGGCTTTAATTTTTTCCTGGCAACATCCGATATCAGGTCAATAGGATTCATAACTGAGAGTCTTAATCTTGGTTGATTGATTAATTTCAATTTATTCAAGTGCGACTTATTTATAGTACATTCGTTACAATTAAAGCAATGCAAATTTGACAGCGATATGTGAATTTAACTTAAGAGAAACTGATTTCCATCCCTAATGTTATTTTATATCCATCTCATCCTCATCTCGCAATAAGACTACCAGCAATGGTATTAGGTTAAAGTAAACAATCATAAGATACATTTTAACGTTGACATTAACCAAACATCACGTAAAATCATCTTTACTCTCCCAATGTTACTTTTTGAGAGCGTTGGAATTGAGACAGTTTAATTTCTCGTGTGGGAGGAATGTGGTAAAAAATCATAACTCATTTTTATTAATGCTCATGCTTCTTTATTCAAAATATTGTCACAAAATCTACAACTGACTGAATTAAAATCATGAATGATTATTGCATTTACTTGAATCAAGCATATTTTCAGCTCGACAAGTCTAATGACTGTGTAATTACTGTATTTTTCGAATTAGGTCACTGGCACTTGCTGGCCTCTTAATTAGATTATTAAGATCTAACATAATATTAGTTAAATATTGTGTATAACTTAAATAAAATAATAATTCCTCCGATAAATAAAATATTTGTATGAAAACAATATAGTAGAAAAATAAAAATTTCATTGCAGGACAAATTACTGACATAAAATAAATATAATTTTCTAGTAAATATTTCCTCCAAGTGGTCAGATAGCATTTACAGAGTTAGACCTTCGTCGGTTTAAAATCACGCTGAATGATCACATTTTATAAAATAACATCTGTTTTTACACTCAGAATCATTAGAGTTTTTAAGTAGTTCAAGCTCGTGGTAAACAATGCTGTCTTCGGGAACAAAATTGAGTGCATTGAATTTTGGTTTTGGGTAACATTTTTGTTAAATATTTGACTGCTTTCAATGTGACCAACTCATAGCGGAATCCAATGTGAAGTGTTTGAAGGTTTTCCAAATTATTTGCGATTGAAGTTAAGGCTTGTCCAGTAAGCTGTAATTATGCACAAAATATAGAATTCAGTAAATGAAATTGAATAATTGAAGTCGATTGAAAACAAAATGAAATGCTTACACTTCGTGAGCTGATACTCAGATTTTGTAGGTTAGTACACTTGGAAAGTCCTCTTGTTATTGCCGCATCGGTTATGTTCCCACTTTCACTCAAAATCAGCGTTTTCAAATCTGAATAATTAGTGACAGAATTTAAGGATTATTTTACAACCTGAAATTAATATAATATTTGCGACAACCCAAAATTTAGGTTGTGCTCATTTGTTTGCAGATAAAGTTACAGTGTCTTGAATTCCATCCTAATTTTAACTTTTTGGAAAAATTCATAGCCCAAGGAATTTCAAGGAAATTAAACTTACTTTTTAAATTTTGGAAGGAAAGACATTCGTCACTAGTCAGAGTTTTGACCCCGGTGAAGCATTCATCAGACATTTCAAAAACTCTGAGTCTCTGCCTTTGTTTTATGGCAATGTACTCCAAATTTGGCATGTGCTTAAAAATTGCTTGCATATCAGAATTGGTTAAATCCCTCGTCGCAATCTGGAGTACTTTCAGTTCTGGAAGTAATTGACCAAATTGAGTCACGACTGGCCAAATTTCACGATTGAATTGTCGACTGATGCTTAAGCGTAAAGACATTGCGGAAGACGTAATTTTTGGTTGGTCATCATTCTCTTTCCATTCCAAGTCCAAAGAATGTGGACAAAAGTTTTTTAATTCCAAACTTACAAGATTTGGGAATTTTAAGAACAACTTGGAGATAGGTCCAGTGTATGCAATGTTTACGAATTTCATGTGTGGCATAATTGGGAAGCAACTTGGTTCGAAATTCGATTTCCGATGAACTGTCACGAGTTTGGTTAAGGTTTCCTTCTGGGATTGCAGAAATTTTCTGACAGAATTAGTTTGAACTCTTTGGGGTAATCCAGCGGTGAATTCTTGAAGGCGAAACTCACACTCGGAAAGTGCGATCCAGCATGAGTCAGTGAGAAACAATGCAGTTTCCAATATTTTTAGGTGCCGAAAGCAGGGGTATTGTAAATATTTCGTCAGCAAGTCAATTTGGGGTGTTCCCACGAAATCGTTAAACGCGGAGGATTCCGACCCGATTTGCAGTTTCGTTAAATTTTCAACACTTTGTGTAATTTGTTCGAATAGTTCACTAGTCAAGAATGGCAATGCAACTGATGATACTTTCAGGTTGTGACACCTCAGTGGGAATAATATCTGAAGGTCTTTCTTGGTCTCCAAATTGGCCGGAACAAATAAATAAAGTTCTACCAAGTTTGGACAATACTTCTCCAGTGCAGCGGTATAATAGTTGAGAAAATCTCCAGAAGTTATTTCTAAGACTTTCATTTTTTGTCCGTATGCTCGGAAGAAAGTTTCATAAATTCCATGGTTTTTGTGAGGTTCAATCAATTTGAACATTCGATGAATTGGATGGTTTGATGAAAATATTTTCATGTATTCTTGGACTTCTCGGGTGGATTTGAACGTGGCTTGGCAACTTTTAAGGATTTCGGACTTGGAATGCGTGTCCCAGTCTGAACACACTATGCGAGCTCGGAAAAGTTCTTTTTCGGGAAGGTAGAAAAACGCATTTTGAAGCACCTGGAGAAAGAAATATTGATTTGGTTAGAATCTAGAAAGTTGTCTGTTCTCATTAATGAATATAAATATTGAGTGCAATTAGCCAGTACAGTCCATTGTAGCTGTATTTTAGTCGTAAATACATTCCCTATTGTTACACGTTTATGGTGAGGGGTCCATCCATCGGGCACACAGGATGTACTTTAATAAGTAAATGTCAATAAGCGTCAATTAATGATAATATTTTTAATATTGAAAGCAATTTAAGAAATTTGTTGAACAATTTTGTAGTTCAATTAGTTATTATGGACCCTGGCTTGCTAACAATCTGCTAAATTCAATTGATGAAAAAATTTCCGGTTGCTGCTTCAGGAATACCAGTGCGACACAATACTTTGGTTAAACTTACATCTGCCATGTAAAGTGGATTCATCCTTCGGATTTTTTGTCTTTTGTGGACCGACGTATTAAATAAAACCGGAACAAAAATTTCGTCTTCAGAATTTTATATAAACCTGAACCCCACTCCAAGCGTAACTGACAACAAATGTTGCATACAACATTGAAATTATTTTTATGTTGAGTTTTAAAATAAATGCCCTTCTTTCGTTTCACATGACTCGAAGGGTTTGAAGTTTTCCTTAGTAAATGCTGTGTATGTATTTACAAACTCATTGCCTGCATGTACTGTATAGGTACGAGAAGGGTTTACGAATATCGTTATAGCATAATTCGAGACAACTACTTTTTTCGTATTCTTTAATTAAATAGAATTCACTTATGAGGGAAGTACCCGAGGTGCAACACTACGATTTTGCCCGAATCGGTTTTGTTCGAAAGAGTTACCCCAAAAACTAATTTGAGTAAAGTGTCCCCACCCACTACTCAAAATTCGATTTAAAAAAATAAAAATGTTTGAACAAAATTTCAAGTTATGAGGTTTTTCACATTTTAATTTATTATTCCGATAAACCGATGGTCTTCTGAAAATTTTTTTCTTCATTTATTGAAAAAATAAATTCGGTCAAAAGATCAGTTTTGGGAGGAATTTCTATGGAACATCCCATGATAAAATCTTGAGAACGAAGAGTTCCCTCTGTCCACTTTTTTTTTCAAAAATTTCAAACTTTTTTAAAATTGAATAAAGAAACACTGCAAAAGGGTTAACTGTAAAAGTCCAGTGCAATTGAACACAATTTACTTTTAATAATTATAAGTTTTATTTCTCCAACGTTGAAAGTTGTGACCGGGCCACTATTCATTCATGATTCCAAATTACTCACGAAACCATGTATCGTATAACCTTGTGTATTAACATAATCGTCATTTACTTATTAACATCGTATCAATTTATGGATGATAAATAGTAGTTTTATTCTAACAGTTGATTCGATTCCAGTGGTAAGGATTCTATTAGCGATTGAAAATATAATACAGTTGATGGTGCAAATGGCGTTAGTTTCATTACAGTGTACTTCGACAGTTTTTATTCACTTTTCATACTTAGAGCGAAGTTTTGTCTTTCGAACATTATTTACGTAAGGACAATCTTTTTTCGACTTTACAACACAAACGCACTGGTATTTGATTATCAGATTCCCCAATGATTTTCGGCAAAATGTGTATCTCACTTATTTATAAGTACCCACATACGAAATTTTACCACACACCGAGTCTTTTTCAGTGGCAACGGTCAGTTCTTTCCTTGCCAATTTTGTAAGGATATAACGGAGGATTTCCTTTGGAGGTGAAAGTCACTTTGGTTGGGTTTTGTGCATTTCTCATTTTCTGACTAATTCGGAAAACCATTTTTACCACAGAACAAACTGACTCCCAAAGACGCTCACACACATTGACACATTACTTGGTTAAAAACAGGTAAAGGTTATGTAATAGTTAAATAGCAATTATCCTAGGCCCTTACTTGAACTAAAAATGATTTAGGATTGACCATAGGTCAAACATGCGATTCTTGTATTGCGCATTTAAATAATATGTACGATCATATCGTATGGCAATGCAAGAACGGTTAATTAGGAATTGAAATATACAGTTTGTAGAATTCAAAAATACGTTTTCTAATGAGCAACGCCCATTCTAGGACAAAGAACGCGGTAGCAAAGGCTAATCCGATAAGATACATGTAAAATGCCGTAACTGCTGACTGCATTGAGATTGGAGAAAGTCTGCCACTTTCATCAGAATTGTTTCTCAAATTGGTCAACGCAATATCCCAAAGTTCAGTTCGAAAGTGCACGTGCCAGTATTTATCCCAAATTTTGTATATTCCGGATTGCATGAGAAGTTGCATTCTGGAATAAAAGTACGCACTGTTCCAACCGTTAAATATATAAGCAATTGAATCTGGGTATAATGATTCCTTTCCTTTGGTGAATACCACACGTTTGTTCTTCAATTTCGTGTACTCGATGAACTTATCCACAACTGAATTTTCGTGAATGAATCCGGTTTTAGAACAAAGTGATGCCTTAGCATAAGTTCTTTCGGGGTCAGAATTCAGTCTAGTCGAAATTATGAAATTCTTTAGGCCTGAACGAATTCCTCCTGCATCCTTGCGGGTTTCAATAACCGTCCAATTAGACAGTTCTGTCGGAGTTAATTTATAGTCCTCCAGAATTTCTGCAATATAGATGCAGCTCACATTTGACAAAAAGAAAGAGGTTTCCAGGTACGAATTGGGATTGGACAGACAATCGATAATCTCCGTTTCATTTTGAAGAAATGTTAGTAATGAAACGTTCGGTTCTTTATCATTTAGTATAAGCTCAAATCCCAAATCCGCATAGAATCGAAATCCTTCTGCTTCTGATAACCGTGTTACGTTAGGATGAGTTGGCAATGGAGTAATCGAATCCACGACAAATATATTGCGATATTCGTTCGCAATGAAAACGGCAAGTATTCCCCACACTCCCAGCATTAATCGACAAGAGAATTTCAACATTGAATTGCTTGAAATTTTAGCTGTGAAATCAGGAGGAGTTTCAAGGATGCTTCCGACAGTTGTTGCAAAAATTTTGTATACGAAATTCCACCAATTATTGCTTCCAGGAATTTTCCACCAGTAAATGGTGCACAAAATCGATGGGATAATGACAATTGCAGCAGCAAAGCAGTACCAAAATTCTGTTCCGAATGGCGCAGTATAATATTCAAAAGACACGATTTGTTCCACCACTTCACACTTTGCAAAATTCCAGCTCATACTTCCGACAATCACAAGTGCCTGCCCAGAATGAGCAGACAAATAAATGTTGTCGGCTCGGTGGAACATAGAATGGAACATGTGATGGATTTTACGAAAACGTTCAATTGGGTTGTCTGTCAGGTCGTAGTATTCTATTTCCTCAATTAGTAGAAGTCCGATGATTTCTTCGGGCAGGCGTGTTAAATCCGATTTTTCTGGCTTGATAAACGGATTTCTTATGAGATTGTTCGCTTGTTTGACGACATTAGTCTCGGTTTCGTTATTAGCCGAGGCGGACATAAATATTTTACCCTTCTTCGTTTCCCTCCACAATACTTTCATTGCAGTTTGAACTGATTGAAATGAAAATTCAAAATCGGTTTTGTTTGACATAGCTGTTTTGCCAAGAATTTCGGTGTAGTGCAAATTCCAACCAAAATGAGCACCGAATATTTTCGTGTCTTTCGAAGTTTTCTTACCTTCCTCGAGGACATGGACTCCACAGAGATGTACGATAATATAACTCCTCGATGTCCAGGTGCTCGGCCTGGTTTTTGAAAATTCGGGTAAATGTATGTCTTTCAACGGTATTGATTTCTCAAAAAATGAAACGAGGAAAATAAATGTCGGTAGTTCGAAGCAAAGATAGAAGTGACAAAATTGCAATCGCCTTCTCAAATAATTTTCTAATGAATTTTGGTTTTCCATGTCCACTGGAATGATGATCAAGGCACGGCAGGTAAATTTCTTTCGTAGGAGAAGGTCTCCTAATTTACTTTCAGTCGCATTAGGAGTAACGGAATATCTTATCACTGGCACATCGATAGGCTGGAGTTCAATTTCAAAGTTTAGTATGGGAAGCATGTCTAATTGTATATGGCAATGTTGAAATTCGTGGAGTAATGAGTTCAAATCGGCAATGTTCATAATTCTACTTTGAGAACTTTTTTCGTCATTTTGAATTAATCTACCGAAACCGTTCCTAATTAGACACATCGGTACCATACCGAGAATTAGTAATTTTAAGGTGAACATTTTAACGATTTTAACTTCAATACAGTTATTTTTTTCTAGGTGATTATCGTAGCTGCTCGGAAATACATTTCCATAATTTGGTATGCTCACTGAGATTGTCTTACATTTCAGACGACGATTTTGTGAACGCGAGTGAGAGTGTGAACGTGCTAGGATTTAGTAAGCCACCTTACGTGATTTTGTATGAAATTGCAGATATATTAGTATTAGCCCAGCCACGATCAAGATATTTACGACGTACAGTGAGTGAACATTGTCGCCGTAGCAAGACTAATAATCAAGAGTATAAACTATACTATAGTTTATAAACTATAGTTTATACCCTTGACTAATAATACGAGATTTTGGCTTCGGGCTTTCACTTTGGACTCAATATCTCCGTATGTGAAATTACACTTGAAATAGGTAGTCTAAACAATTTCGCTTTCCAAATTGAGCTTTAATAGTTCTGGTTATAATCAAATTACAGGACAAGGAGTTATTTTGTACGAATTGTTCGAGTGGATCTCAAATAGAATGGTTTGTTGTTATAGAACTTCAAGAAATTGAGTGAGGAAACGATTCAATTGGAGAAACGAGTCTCATATTAGTATCGAGAAATATATCTAAACAATGCAGAATCGATATTCTGTCTAGAATATACTTGATAAATGTTGTGCGATGATCACGTGTACATTTTCATTCATAAATTCTGGCAGATGTATACGAAAATATATATTCTGCACAAACTTGTCAAGTTGTAGCACCACTACGTAGAATTGAAGTACCCTTCACCTTTAGGTCAGTAAATAAAATAATTCAACAGTATCGGCAAAACATTCACTCCCACAATACAAGGACTGTCATCATTTCAATTTAACTATTTATAGTTTCAGTTAATAATTGAGTATGATTTTATATGATTATAATACTACATTATAAATATTCCTATGGATCCCATTTAATACACGTGCCGAATCAAAATCAAATTATTTCTTTGTGAATTCTGAAGTAGAAAATTCATACCCATTATAGTTTTTAAATCCTTGAAAATATAAACACCGAATTTACAGAGAGAGCGCTAGCGAAAGTGAACATCGGTTGTACTCTGAGGTGGAAGTCTCAATTACTCCGTGGTTTTGAAAGCGGGATCCTTTCTCTCATCTCTGGCTAATTCCAAATCCACCCCTCTTGTGAGATGGTCAATTTTCCCAAATGACATCTTGACCTCACTTTTAATTCTATTAAATAAATAAAATAGGCAGTAATTGAGTATTGGCAAGGGTCCCTATCATTCCGTTATTACTTGAGCATTTAAGCCTTTAAGCCCACCTACGGCGGGTAAATTATCCATCCGTAAAATGAGGGAAAAAAGGCTTACATTCTTTTCAGTTAATCGTGACCCAAAACGAGGTAAAGCCGTCGTGACCAAATGAAATAAGAGAACTTGGTGTCGGGTCAAGGTTCTTGTGGTCAGGTCAGGTGTATACCTTGTGAAAACATATTTATTCAGGGAGTTTCAGAGATCCGAGACTTTTACCACTTTCTCATTAGGTTACATAGAGAAAGGTCTGGACTTTACTTGAGCACCGGACTCTGAACGAGCGCCGAGCGGTCAATGGGCATTTACTGTATTTAGAAGATGTAAACACTACACTAAAAATATCTTAAATACAACTAACTCGTTAATTCAGTCTTGATGGATTTTCAATAAACCCTATACGAACTTCACTTGCGGAAAGACAATTTAATTTCGAAGGCCATACCTTGACAAGCCGCAAATTATCTGCATTCTCATACCTTTGTCATACAACATTTATGGGAGATGTTCAACATTAATACCCTCTAATTAAATAATAAATAATTATAAATTATTATACTAAATTAAATATTACAAAACACCTTCAAAGATTCTTCTATAGTATTTTGTAGTTATGACTTGTTCAATTATAATGGACAATGTTGACAAATAAATTAGAATTACGTAACTGTAATTATTTCATTTTCGTCAGGATGGTCAATTACGTGTAGTTGTAACAAACTAGATTGCTAAAAGAATTCCATGTAATTGTAGTTGTAATTGTTTCCAAATAAATTCGCGGTATTTTGTAATTTGTATTCAATTGCATTTTGAAAATCGGAATTCAATTCCTCATTGGATACCTGTATCTGAAAGCTTTGTAATCTTCTCAACAAGATATTTTAATAATAATTATTAAATACTCAGCTCAAGGGTTCTTCAATTCTATTGATGCCATCCTATACATATAATAAGTTCTTACAGTATGTATATTCGTGTGGGCGTTAAAGAAAACTAGTGCAATGAATTCTCTTTTTCTAATATGTGAATTTTACTTGATTTAATGATAACAATTCTCAAGGATCCACCAAATAGGATTTTGATATTGTATTGTTTGCGCATTTTCCTTCAATCTAATTACTAATACAATGGTTTTCAATTGAATCGTCGCTCCACTCGAGTTCTTGAAATTTTATGAAGACAAATTATTTTGTTTGATTTACACTTAAAGAATTCATACAAAGTAAAGTCTTGTCGAACATTGCTTTGTAATTTTATTTGGTACTGTTAAAATTCGAATATTCTTCGAATAACTCGCTTGTTTAGATCACCGTAGAAAGTATTTAACTGTATGCAGTCCAAAGGAAAGGCAGCATGTCGATTTAGTCTTGTTAACAACGGCGATAACTGAACTGTGCAAGAATGTACGTCGTAAGGATAATGATCATGTATACAATAACCATTAGTGGTCTTATCGACAATGGCAATTTTGTTCAATTTAATTCTACTCGATTTATTCGCTTTGTCGACTTGAATAAGGTGCTCCGTGAATTTCAACATTGTCACACAAAATTAGACTTCCTCGTCAGTCCGAATTTTGAGATTCAAATAGATCCATTGGTTTCACCAGTGTCGTTATATAACACTCCAACGAGAGAGACCCAGATTTCGAACCAGACATACATGTCAGAAATCGTCCTGAGAAGAAAGTTTTCTTGTCGTGCCTTAATAATTATTCCCCATGACTTCAGATCTGTAGAGTATGACAAAATTGATAAACACATTAACGAAAGATTGAAATATTGCCTTTATAATTACCTCCCTTGTTTCGAGCTACCATCACTGGTCTTTCTAGTTTCAGTTTATAAACACTCAAAAGCAGCACAAGAAATTTCTCTGCCGCGCTTTCTTGGCGACAGGATATCAAGAAAATATATTATTTTGGAAGTCTGTGAAGAAGGATACTCGTTTGATATGGGCGCTTGTACAATCAAAAATAGGAATGTCTTGAACAACTTAATCATTTTTGGAGCTCATCTTGTGTGGAATTCATTCTACACCAAAATTCCGTCTTCAAACACAAATTTCAATTACGAATTCTCATTTCAGTCAGTACAGACTGCAATAGAGAAATTATGGAATGAAACCAAGAAAGGAAAAATACACAAATCTTTTGCTGCATCGGACATTAATATCATGAAATCCATGCTCAAATTCTCAAAGAACCCATTCAAGAAACCTGTAAGCCCAGAAATATTAAGCGTTGAAGTTATTATCCAAAGTTTACTATGTGAAGAAATTGAATACTATGAAAATGTCGAGGAAAATATTCCAACGTCAAATACAAGTGTATTCTATCGTATGATGAAAAATTTGATCCGCAAAGCAATTCTAGATATTGAAGCAGGTCGTCATATTATCCAGCCAATTGCCGTAACTGTTGGAAGTACTAGCTGGAACTTTGCAACATGTGTATACACAAGAGAAATATTGTCATATACATTTTACATCACTCCATTTAGTACCAAATTATGGTATTCGTTTGCTGCTACAATTGTTGTAATTCCGTCTGTTTTATGCATTGCGTATCTGCGGAAAGTCCCAAAATGCAAGCGTCGCAAAAATTTCTGGAACTTTCTCTATAATATTTGTGCCGTGACTGTTGGAAGTATTCTTGAAACATCTCCTAATGTCTCAACTGAAGTTACCACAAACCCAACATTGAAATTCATTTGCAGATTAATACTGGGACTGTGGGGACTATTTGCAGTTGTGATTTCAATCGAATATCGTAATACGTTTATAGTAGATCTTATTACTCCTATTCCAAATCCCAAAAATATTACACACTTCTCAGAAGCACAATCCTATCGATTCTATTCCGATGTGGACTTCAAATTCAACTTAATATTGGATAAGGATCCTAAGGATGCCTTACTAATTTTTTTACAAAACGAAACGGTAATTAAGAATTGTATATCGAAACCCACTACTTATTTGGAAAATTATTTCTCGAATACTACAGTATGCTGTGCGCACGTCGCAAAAATTCTCGAGGCCTATGGATTAACTCCGGCAGAGCTCTCAAAGTGGACAGTGATCGAAGAAAAGGATGATGGTCAAATCCCATCTCGTCTAGGGAATTTTATCATAACTAACTCCAAATTAAAACCCGAAAATATCTATGACGAGGTATCACTTTGTTCAAAGAGAGGATTCCTTCACGAGAACTCAGTTGTAGATACTTTCATTGAATACACGAAATTGAAGAACCGCCATGTAATCTTCTACAAAGGAGACGAATCTCTATTCAGGGGTTCAATTGCTTTCATATTTGATGGCTGGAATAGTGAATATTTCTATTCTCGAATGCAACTGCTCGTTCAATCAGGGATACACAGCATTTGGGACAAATATTGGCGTATTTACTATCCAGAAGTTTGGAATTCCGCATTGGATGATTTTAGGAGAACTGCCGCAAAGGATGAAAACGCCGGAATTCTCTCAATCTCAATGCATTCAACAGTAGTTACTGTATTCTATTTTTATTTGGTAGGATTAGGTTTCGCAACGGCTTGTTTCAGTGTTGAATGTATATCGTCCATGCGAGTACATTTTATGGAGTTCTATCGTCTATGCAGAGCTACCGGAAGAGAATTTCTCAAAATGTTGCACTACGGTTAAATTACTATCATTCTTATATGGCTATGGCACGAAATGCTTTCATGGATCTCATGGTTAAAGTTAGACGAGTCGTCTAACTTATTATATAACTCGGATCACGGAGATTTCGGGTTTGAAAGAGTTAACTAGTACATATGTATTTAACTCTAAATTGCGGGAGTTCAATTGACCTTACTTGTAACTAAGATGGAACTAATCCTATTCAAATATGTAGTAAGCATTAGTATCGTGTGTAAAATGTCGGATAAAACCCGGTAAAACCTCTAGTATTGTGATATGTATATGTAAATGTGTAGATAATGCACAAAGCCTAATGACTTTCACCCTATTTGTAGCGTCCAAGTCCTATTTTAGTCAGTCTGCAGTGCTTACCTTTCATTTTTGAATATCATGATTGCCTTATTTGTTCCAACTAAATATGAAGACATGTTAAAGCGATTAATTCCTTCGCAGCCAACGTATAATATATTTTTGCTACTAATTAAATTATTACACTGCACGGCTTCACCGTTCAAGGAACAGACCCCATAGAGATAAAGCTGCGAAGGTTTTTATCTGTAATCCTACGTGGAATTTCCATCACCATTGCATTTATTTAAATATTAATACTCATTCATGAGACGTCTAAAAATAAAATATTTGCTGTAATCGTGTTGCTTTAATGTGATCTTTTTTCTTTTACTAATTTCTGAAACAACAGTGAATATAAAATCACGAACGTGTCTGGGACGTAAAACAATCGACGAGTACAGCAATAGTAAATGTGTACTCATTTCCAACGCATACTAAGTCGGTCACCAAATTGACTCAGTAATTTCTACGTAAATAAGTATTTGGACATGTTCTTATGATTTCCTCATAAAGTGTTCATAATTTAATTTTGCTTTCCCACTTTTAATTCACTTGAGAGATATTCAAAAATCTGACTGAGCTCCCTGTCTATTTTAACCGAAATAAACTGCGAGCAGTAGAGACGCGAAAGGCTTGCATGGAATGAACTGAGAAGAAATTCAAATTATATTATTGG
>JAQFYE010003192.1:0-15947 GCA_034694305.1 Protaphorura glebata
TGCGAACATTGTCTTGAGCGAAAATTTTGTAGAAATTTGACCGGAACTTTTTTCCTGTTACTACTGTGAAACCTAGTGATCAGTCTCTTCCCTTTTGAGTGCAATTCAATTGGTGACTCGTGCGACCAATGGTTGTTATCCACTTGTTCCCGGGTAACTCTCCCGGATGACAAATACCCGGGTATTTCCATAAAGTCAGACAAGAAACTTTGGACTCGCATTTTTTTCGCTCATTAGGGGTTTGGTTGGCTGATAATAGGTGGCTTTTCTCCATTTCATCTTCCTCTGCCGTTGTGCCGTCCTGAATGAAATTTTCGAATCCCGTTTTTTGAAGTTTGCGGAGGTATTTAGAACTCAACCAAATTTTCTAACTGAAGCAATTTCTTCCGGATTTCTTTTCTAATCGTTGACTTAGTTGTCGGTGTACATTTTATCGGAATTCCCGAATTTTTTTTTTCATTGGCAGTATTTTTTTTAATCTATCTCTGAACAGTACTTCTTGAGATGTTGAAAATTCGGGTTTTTTTGGCGCAGCCCGTGACCTTGGGAAAACAGCGTCTGAGTTTTTACCGTTTGAGTGATTCTTGAAGATAATTTAATGGGCTTCATTTAAAAAAAAATTACGAAAATCGAAAGACGGGAACTACAAAATTTTCAAGTTTGAACTTTTCCCGAGCAAAAAAGACTCAGTGTATCCATTAATTTCGGGACACGGTGTAATGCATAATACAAATAATGAAGTAACGAATCTAACCTTAATATTTACTTCAAAAGCCCCGTGTCCATCTGTTCGGCTCTGAACTAGTGGTAGTGCGTTGCAAAAGAATAGAATTATGTGACCCACATGCCGGGTCTGGCTCGGACATGCAAATGAATCCAAGTGCAGTATTTGCACATGAACGCTATTTCATGCATTTGGAATGTATGGTACGGTTTTATGTGTGTACGTGGCAAACTCGCAAAATATTCATTTTCGCAAGCGGAATCAGTACAAAAGCAATTACAGAGATGGAGTATTTTACCTTCAGCTCTACTAGTTCTGTGATCTCTGCAATAATTGCGACTTCAACAGGTAGTGGATTTTGTGGTAATTATAAACGTGTCATAATTTAAATCGGATAGTAGGAATGGATTGAATATTCTCTCTGAAATCCTCACGGATCTATGCTGCTGGGCTGGGCAGCAAGTCCAGACACTGCTCTATTAATTAAATGATAATACTACAATGATTAAGAATAGATTCGATTCGACAGCCCTACACTGTCATCCCGGGGATACAGATACAACCCCCACAATTGCATTATTCCGCAAAATTTTCGGACGTCTCGGCTGTAGGAATTGGTCACATTATATTCTCAGTAGGTACAGATCCGGTCCCGGTCACACTTCTTAAAGTCACGGGAGCTATGGGCCACTAATTTTCAACCCGTGAAATAGCTCGTACAGGGTCCACTGAGTAAAGTCATTATGTGGAACGGAGGGGTCGCGTGAGATCGGTAGGAAACATCCAATGACGACCAATTTCTTATCGGGTCAAATGTATTCCCGTCAAAAAGTTTTTCCGAACGGACGTCGGCTAAATACAACGCGTGCGTGGAACACTAAAATGTGTAATAGGAAATGATGGAATTGAATAAATTCCATCTTAACCCCGTGATCGATTACCTTTTCAAATATTGTTTCGCGGACTGAACCACAAGAACTTTCTACCTTTGTCTCTTTTTTCGATGCCGAATTATATATTAGCGTTTGACGAAGTATAATTTGAAATTGTCAGTATCGCATAATTCGATACAAAGGCACCGGCAATTTTTTTTGGATTATCTTATAATATGGAATAATAACTAGTAATTAGGTGGTGAAGAGTTTGGACACTGGTACTGGGAGGTATAGTACTACAAGTTTCTTTATGGTATGCGATTACAAAAGCAAACAAATGGTAGCACAAAAAATCTCATTCTAACGGCTATATGTCTCGCTCTCGCTCTTATGAAAAAACTTGCCTAGGCCGTAGCAGTGAGAGTAGGTCGTGATGTCTCCAGCATTGTAAAAATGGGGCATTTTGTACAGCTAAATCCAAATTTTTGTACTTTTTAATTTTCGTCGTCCAGCATAAATTGTGTTGGCCACATCGAGCTATTACTTGCTATGCCACCATTTATTTTAAAATCTGCATTCTTGAAACTTTTTGATCAAATTATTTTGGGCCTTCTAACAAAGCTTCAAGTACCTGAATTTTTAATTTCAGCCATTGCCAAAATATTCACAAACTGATATTCCATAAACCAATATTTTAATTTTAAAATTACTCCTAAATTTTACCAGCTCGATAAAGAGGTTACCAGAAAAGTGAGATATGCGTTTAGTAGAGAACACTTTGGGAAGAAACTCATCGATTCCAATTTCAACCCAACATAATTTAACCAGTAACATACAATGTCTATAATATATCACCACTTATGGTGGCCACAAGTGCGATCTAACTTGAAGTAATCGGATTGGGGATGGCATTTTTCACAGATCGGATCAGTTAAGGCATCTTCTCATCAGGGGCGCATCAGACCAGTAATTTTAAACCCCCACAAGAAATTGGTGGGATGGTGTCCACTATGTAGTATGTAGCGTCAGTAGGTGGAACGGATGGTTCGTGGCAGACAGGTACAAGATATCGGACGACGAATTTCTTACCAGGTCAAACTTAAAGTTTCAAAAGATTCTATCCGAACGGAATACGACGCGTGCGCATATCTCTCGAATTTAGAATTCACATTCAAGAAATAATGGATTCGGCCTTCCGATGTTCAAATACATTTTCAAATATTGTTCCACCGATTGAAGCAGGAGAACTGTACTGTATAATCGCTTTTTTGATTCTGAGTTTTGTATTAGCGCTTGTCAAATTGTCAATATCAAATAATTCTTGATAACGAGAACACCGGATTAATTTTCTGAATTTCATAGTAATATTGTAGGCATAGTGTAGTATATAATACTATACTAGATAATCGTGCCGAATGACCCGTTAGTTCCAGGATAAGAAATACAGAATTCTTTTGAGTGTGATTTCGAACAATTCAAAACATTTTCTCAAAAAAAAAGGTAGCACAAAAACCATTTTACAACCCATAGTATCTCACAATCTGATCCACAGCGCCCGTCCGACGAGCGATTCAGCGATGGGCGACATGTTTGACTTCGATCAGAGTGACCGGCTCTCACTAAAATGTTTGTTTGTTTGTTTTTTCATTAGAGTGATATTTCAACGCAGTCACACATACAAGTAATTGTAGACAAGTAAAGTAATCTCGCACTGTCCTTCATTGAATCACTCATCCGATTGGTTACGGTCATGGAACCGCGAAGCGCAGAAGCATGTCGAATTCCTCAATTCGTTATCAATCTCTACAAACAAACGGCTCATATTTCTTTCCCGCTACTTCACTTGGTTCGACCGAGTAAGTTCAGATGTCTGCGGCATTGCAAAACAATGAAGATTGAGTGGTCTTGGATAGATAATTAAAAAAAAACTTTGAACTTATAATTTTCGTCGTAAATACGCATAATCATGGTCAGAATACTGTGCTACTATCTAAAATCCAAAAAAAATCATTTGCTTCTAAAAGAAAATCCTTGAAATAATGAGACTTTTTGGCTCAAATTATTTTAAACCTACTGCAAAGTTTTATATACCCAAATTTTGATTTCCGGTCATTGTCAAAATCTTGATATGACACCCCATAAACCAATTTTTTAAATTCAAATTGACTTATAAATAATTTCAACATCGGATCAATAAAGAGGGTTCAGTAGAGAACTTTCCGTAAGATTTTGGGAATAAACTTATCCACACCTAACTCAACGTCTCACCTAACTATAGTGCATCTGCGATAAGATAAAGAAAAATTTCACATTCCGTGTGGTGTCCTGGTGTATAATCGCGGCCTGCGAACACGAATGATGTAACCGAATTAAATGCGTGGCGTGGACAGGTGGACTTAATTAATTGTTAATTAATTAATTACTTAAATCTGTAACGAGGGACGATTTGCCATAAAACTTTCTTTCTGTAAGATCTTTGCACCAAACCCTCAAATATGTCATTAGTTAACGCAACGATAAATACTCGATTTTTAAAAAATATTTTAAATTTTTGAAAACAAAATTCCAGACAGGGGAGTCTCTGTTCTCAAGTTTTTAGCGCGGGATATTCCATGGAACGTGTATCGACTGGACTCAAATTGAACAGTAGTTGTATAACTCGTTTTCTATTGAGTGCTTGGTCGTGGTCCTGTCCGTATCGTATTTGAAATTGTGATTTAGAATTTGCCGACTCCGTGTCTTCTCAATATACATATTCTTGTATAGTTGCATGACAATTGTCACAAACACAGTACTAAATACATTTATTATAGTACGTACGTTCATACTTATTCCGCTTTGCACACATCATGCCATTTCTTGAAGCTAGCTTTAAATAATTGGCAACACACGTGGATTGAATATTCGCATTTTTACAGTTTTTATTAATCTCAGAAAACTATCAATACACAAATACCGCCTGGATTAAAACCTTGAGTATAGGACAAAAAATTGGATATACAAAAAAAAATTTACCAGGCGCATATATGTCAACCTAGCAAAGGTCAAGGTTACTTTGTGTAAGCCATTCGTATAAAATTGCATGGCTGTAAAAAAGGTTACCCGGAATTCCTAATAATTAAATTAGAAGCCTCTATTTTACAACTGTTATATTTTATCAAATGACGACTTGAAATTACTGAATGCGCTAAGACCAAAGACAAAGACGCTGACAGAAGATTCACTTTTTTGTTACTGTATGTATTTAATAACCTCAGAGATATTAGATCAGTTTTAACTGTTCGATTTTTAAGTTCCGGACAGCCGACGACGAGTAGACAGTTAACGAGCCCACATTTTTGGGTTTGAAGATATTAGCACGCTAAGAATAGTATAAATTGACTAGTGGTACGTATTATATTAAGATCAAATCTTTAGGTCTAGTAGCAGTCGAAATTCACGACCCTCGCTGACGAATGAAAAAAAATATGACGTTTTTGATCCTTCCCTTTGCCTTTCTTGTGGCGGTTCCAGGAATTGTTCAGCTATAGGCAGGCCTTAATGTGCCTCCACTATAGGCAAACTCATGTGATCTGCTATAGGCAAGCCCAGCCAAATTGTATGCACAGCCTTAAATCAGCTATAGGCAGCTGCCTACTCCGCCTATAGCTAGAAGAGAACCGCCACTGTTCCTTGATCATTTGAGCGTGAGCTTTGAAGTTGTTAACCTAAATATATGGAAATCCATTTGGATATTGTTATGAAGGAAAGTGATGACTCAAATACAGAATTCTTATCACATTTATTTACTTAACTTTTCAGAAATTTTTACCATTCTGAATGGCAAGTTTCTTATTAACCCTTAGGCACGTGCGAACGCTTAAAGGCGTCCCAAGGAACGCCCTTAAAGCATGCACACTTGCGTAAGGGTTAACGTCTGATGAATTATTCAGATTTCGAAATATCAAAACAAAACATTATCTGTACTGGAGAACGCCGGTTAAATTATCTCAATTATTCAATGATTATACAAATCAACAATATAGGTAAAGGGTATACTGTCAAGCAATCAGACTAAACTCTTCTGACAAATTTGTTTTATAAAGTTGGATTGCGTGAGCTCAAAAATTTTAATCACTTGAATTTCGAATTCCAGCCATTTTCGCAATCTTAATAAACTAAATTCCAATAACCTAAGTTTTTAAGCTAGAGGTGACCCATAAAATATAATATTAAACTAAAGCTGTAATTATTTAATTAATGTCACATATTCGTTTAAACTCATGTTTAAGAAGGTTCGTTTTTTGTTATAAACTGAACTAGAGTAAAATATAGAGTATACGTGCTTATTTCCTAATGGAACACCTCAGGATTTCCTCAAGAAGTCTAACGATTTTATATGACACGAGGGGAGAGCAATAATACCCTGCCAGACAGCTGTAATTAGTAAACGAGAACACTAGTGACTCTCGTTTCGACACGGGGTCATGGTGGTGAACCCTTGTCGCATACCTTTCGTAGTCCAGAATAAAACAATTCTTTTGTCACGGTTAAACTTTTGTAGTAATCGTTTGCGTATGGTCACATTACTATTTCGTTTGGCGTAGCAGCTTTGTTACCCACAGGGCGCTAATTTTTCTTAAACTCAATTGTCGAGTCTAAATATTCAGAACCAAACTAAATGATCTGGTCACTAGTTAATTCCCGAACCGTAAACCGTCTGTCAGATTCATCAATTTCTTTTACGCCAGCACTAGTTGTCTTCAGTTTTGGCAGAAATAGGTCTTCCAGTTTTTCGTATTTGGCCTCGTTAGACCAAGCGCAACATTTGCAACCCACTTCGTGACCCTTTGATTCGACCAAGGACAAGTCCCGTAAGCACATTGCAAAATTTTATGGGTTTCGCTTACGTATTTTTCTTGCAGACAGAAAAATCACCGATCTCCAAATACGAATTTTCCATGAAAAACGGCAGAATTAAAATGAAAAGGTGAATCATAAACGAACCCTCGGGTGGAATATTATAAATTTTTTTGTGCATTCTTAAACTTTGGCGAACAATTTGAGGAATTAATTTTAGAAATTTCGAATTAAGGCAAGAATAAAATGGCAGGGAATTATTGTTCATCCCTCGTAACTGAAGGCATTTGTTTGTTTGTATGGCATGAATTGCATTGCATTGCAAATCATGTTCTGTATCCAACGAAGAAAAGATCAGACGATTCTTATACAGTTGGCGTAGAGATGGATGTGTCATATTAGTAGGAAAATGAAGAAAGTTAACACCAGCATTCAACATTCCGAAGCAGCAGGGGTCAATCTATGTAGTATAATTATGATTTTAGTCGGCCGAATCGTCGATTATTTATTGATTGATCAATGATTGTAATTAAATCGTTGGCGTGGACGGGTGTACTTAATTACTCAAAGTGAATGCATGTTGATTTATCAGGAAATCGTGTCCGTGAAACCCAGCATAATGAAATAAACGGAACCATTGAGGTAAATAGCCCCAATCGCCAAGACTATTATATTGCCTTACAAATTACACAATTCTTTCAATTCTGTCGTCATTCGTCATATTCGCACAGATTGCAGGGTACATAATTGAAACCAATTCGATTCCAATTTGCAAAACAAAATTCAATAATTGTGCGGATTGAACTCTATTGTTTATCAACAGGACTATAAATTAACAGCTGTTGTATTTCTAGTTTTCTATTGAGTGATTGGTCCTGTCCGTTATGTCGTCGTTCGAATTGCGATTCAAAATTTGCTGACTCCGCGTCTTCGCTTTATAAATATTATTGTTATTGAGTGAATTGAACATCGCTTACACAAGTAAACTTGAGTCACTTGCACTTTATCCACTACTACACACAGTAGATATATTACGTACGTTCATTCTTTTTTATTTTTGCACACATACCGCCCTTACTTCTAGCTAAACTTTTATAATTAGCAACACACGTCGAATAAATCTTCCATTTTTTATATTTTTTCGAAATTATAAGGAATTCCTTTTGATTAAATCACGAGTCTTCATTTTACAACACAACCGTATCAATTAATCTCTTTAAACTATTGAACGCAATAAGATTATAGGCATGTATGCCATCTCAAGGCTGAGAAATGATTTAGTCATTTGCTCTCGTATTTAATATTTATTTTTTTAAATATTGATTCAATTTTAACGAATTAAATCAAAATCCAAAGATATATTATGATGCAGAATAGTGATGACTCATATCTTGTGCAATTTATAGAATTTTTATTGTCTGTTCTTAACTTCTTAGTTTTCCGGATGCCGAATTTCCTATTAACGTCTAACAAACGAATCTCAAAATATCAAAATAAAACATTTCCTGATACTAGAATTCCGGTTAAATTATCTGAATTATTGAATGATAAAAACTGCACTAAAGTGTAGTTCAAATTTACATATTATGTTCTCCTGAATTACTGCACCAAACAAGGACGTCCTAATTTGGTGTAAAAATGGAATCCATGTTTTTCAAAATTTTGGTGAGGAGTGACGTCGAAATATAGTCCTACTAGATACAGATTTGACCCAGGTCCTTGTGTTTATTTGATCGGTGTCGCTATCTCTATGGACCGTTCAATCAATAGCGTTAAGATAAAGGGAGGCTGAGGCTCAACATAAGAATAGTTGTTATTATCGACCTACATTTAACTGCGATTTCCATATGGCTATTCCTTTTTATTTTGATGATTTTTCATTCCTCATACTGACATTTTTTTTGAGTTACAGTACGCACAACCTTCAAGCGCGGTTCCAATTTCAATTTAAAGCTAACGCTAGTTTACAACGTACACCGCATTTGTTTGCCGATCTTTACGTTGCTTGGTCAAGTCAGTCGTTTACCATTTCCCCTCTAAATGTTTTTTGGCATGAGATCAAGATCCTAGGTATGTTCCAAGAAATCTTATCAGGTGTGTAGTGTGTAGCAATAGTATAATAAACAAACATAAGCATTCATTCACGGAGACATTCCTTGAAAATTGTATTTGAAATCTTGCCGTATGAGGACCAGTAATTGTAGAACCGAACAATGAAATTCCGTACACATAAGCACATCGTTGCATAATACATGCACGCACACAGTGTGAGTAGAATTAAAGTCTAACCCGTTATTTGTTTCATTTCATGACTGAACGGAATATCAGATTTCAACGAAAGACATGGCTTGAAAATATGCAAATGAACTAGAACTATGCTAAAAATTTTGTATTTAATTTTAAGATCATTTGATTTAGTCGACTTACATTTTTATTCAAAAAATAGGGAGTTACCGAATATTCGGCTTAGATCTTTAAAGAAAACTGAATATTCGATTTCTGGTTATATTCGGCGGACCAAATATTCAATACATCCTTAATTCTTAACCAAAGGCCGCGATTGTTTAAAGAAAATTCGTCTAATACTTTAACACCGACTAATATGTGCAAAAACTCGGTTTTGTCACATTGATAGTTATCAGAATCAACACTCGGTAAATAATTCCTTCCTGGAAATGAATTTGACCTCTGGAGATGGGAGATAAGACTAGATTCTGTCGAATCTGCGGGCGATGTCGTTTATCGCCAAGCCAATGCTAAGAAAAATTGGCGACCCTGCTTTCAAATGTCACGGTCTTTCGGTATGAATCTTTTAGAAAGGAAAATTATATTTAGCCTTCCATGCTCGTAAATTTCATGTCTGATTCTAACGGCCTACATGGAATAAAATCCCTCGTCTGTCTATACGACTCCAGACTGCCCAGACTGGGAAAAAGTTTGTCACTTACAGAATAGAGTAATTATCAGCGAGCGAAATCTCCAGTGCATTTGCTGCTATTATTTAGCATAGTAAAACGTAGTTTAAATTGAGACAGGATGACACGGTCACGATTCATTTAGAATGAATAAAATTGAAAAACATTTCTCAGAGTCAATAACGTCAGCATAAATATGAGAATAATGCTCTCTTCTTTTATTTCACACAACCCGAGAATGAATGAAAACAGAGGAAAAAATTAAGATGAAGAAGACGTGTATTTTTATTACGTGCATGTGTGTGCGATTTATGATTCTGTGGAATGAATGAATGGGAGTTAGACCAACAGGAAACCAACCGAATTTGAATTTCAGATTTTAACCATGAACAATTTTTGTATAATTTTATATATGCAGTTTTTTGTGCAGTTTTTTCTAATACAAGTGTCGAAATCGAAATTTTTTTGACTTTTAGATCTTGATTTAGGCCCGCGGGGTTTTCCACGTGTACATACAATAACCGATCTTCCGAGGGTCAGATACTGGTCAGAAAAATTTCAGCAAAGACTTATAGAGTTCCGCCGTGGCGGGAAATTCTTTTGATCGGCCGTCATACCGAAGAATTGACGATTCATTGCATAATTTTTAAGGAGTTCCTCGGGGAGGTCACCCGGATCATTGTACTCATGCAAACGAATAATTCGTTTTAAAATTCGGAGAACTACTTTTCTGGGAAAATATGCGCGAATGTGACACTGGGTTCAAGTCAAGGAACTTTACTGAAGATTCCAGATGAATAAATTGTACATTTCAAAAATGAAGCTCCCGGTGTAGTAGAATGAAAATACTACCTTTCAAAAATACTACCGTAGTATTTTTATCCTAGGTTGAAAATACTACAGTTGGGACACGAATACTACAGTAGTATTTCCAGCCTAGGATTAAAATACTACCGTAGTATTTTATTACAAAATCTATTACACTAACCCCAATGGCCTAGGATGAAAATACTACACTTGGGGAAATATACTACAGTAGTATTCCTCGCCTAGGATGACAATACTACGGTAGTGTTTCTCATCTAGGATGGAAATGCTACCGTAGTGTTTCTCACCTAGGATGGAAATACTACCGTAGTTTTTCTCACCTAGGATGGAAATACTACCGTAGTATTTCTCACCTAGGATGAAAATACTACCGTAGTATTTCTCACCTAGGATGAAAATACTACTGGTAATATTATAATATTATAATATAATGGCAAATATCTGATTCTGGCTGGGTGATATTTTCATTTGAATTTTCGACGACAGTATTTTGAACTTAGGTTGGAAATATTACGGTAGTATTTTCATCCTGGGTGAGAATTACTACGGTAGTATTTTTCTCCCAAGTGTAGTATTTTCATTCTGGGATGGAAATATTGCTGTAGTATTTCTATCCTAAGGATGAAAATACTACAGTAATATTTCAATCCTAAGAATAAAAATACTACAGTAGTATTTTCCCCCAGGTAGTAGTTTCCACCTGTTACACCGGCGTCGAAAAGTCTCAATAAAGTCCTATTAAAAGCATCGAGATGTTTCGACACGGGGGGCTTCATTTTCGAAATCTTCCAACGGATTATTCTAAAAATTTTACCAACGATTGTTTCCAAAGAACCCGGAGTTTTGGCAGCACATTTTTGTTTAGCAACAAAATATTTCCTGAGATTTTCAAACGGAATACTCGTTTGTACGATCGATGAAGAATTATGGTTCCCAATCCCAACTCACTTAACTATACATATAAAACATTTAACTGATCCTCAGTTGTCTTTTTCTTTTTCCCACCCACTCAACCCACTAACTTTTCTCGTAAGAATTCATCCACGCATGCAGTCAATTGTTCCTCTGGGTATATAAAGAGCCCAGCACAGAACTGGCGAACTACGGTCTCTAGTCTTTCACTTTCTATCATCACTTCTTATCAGCTCCGAGTCAATAGTATCATTTCTTGAGAGAGATTAGGATAAAAGACTCCACATAGTAACCAAATGTAATTGTGTTTTGTCAGAATCCACAATTAATCATCACACACATCGTAACACGATAATTTGAACAGGAATCACCCCAATACGATAAAAGTGACTGGCGTGAAAATCGCAAATATTATTTTTGAAAATTTGTAATTGGCAAAAGTAAGTGACAATAATGAACTTTGGTCAAAACTTGGCCAAAATCACCTAAAAATATCAAAAATATCCGCTTTGTGGACTCTGAAGTGTCGGTTGTTGAGACACCCTGATTTTCGCTAACCCAGGATCGGTCAAGACTAGGCCAAATAAGTCACAAAAAAATACGTCTCTTTGTTCTCTAATCTGAGTGCCGCCTTTCCCTGTGATACGTGGGATTTTGCTAACAAAGTGACAATGTCAAACATAATTCGCCCATTCCTCCTCATCCTCCTCTATTCGTCCAAATTTAATTCAGCCCGGGTATCCAAGTACCCTACCGTTAATTCCACCACCACGAGTCCTCCATGCAAAACTGGGACTGGATCATGTCCTAATCTGGAATTTGACATGAAGAAATTGTCCATCGAATTGATCAGACACGACATACTAAGGAAACTCCAAATGGACGAAAACAATTTACCTAATGTTACCATCAAAGACTTCCCAATTCCACCGACTTATTTGAATGAATTCATAAATGTCCAAAATGACACGCCAATAGATGATGAGGAGGATCAGAGAGAAGAGAAGATCATTGCTTTCAGTCGAATGCGTAAGAAATATGGTTTATTTTTTCAAAAAAAATGCCGAAGAGAATTATGAAACGGTTGTGTTCCCTGTTTCTATGGAAGTAGTCCCAAATTCCAGCCCCAATGATTTAGTTTATCGGATCTTTGCGATTCACGAAAGTATCATAGTACTATTTGACATATCAGTTCTTGTTTTTAAACATTTAGCATATGTTAGCACTAACGTTGATAATTTTGAAAAACAAATTATCGCTAACATAAGT
Source organism: Protaphorura glebata (assembly GCA_034694305.1). Taxonomy (NCBI): domain Eukaryota; kingdom Metazoa; phylum Arthropoda; class Collembola; order Poduromorpha; family Onychiuridae; genus Protaphorura; species Protaphorura glebata. The sequence goes on from JAQFYE010003192.1 coordinate 12,363, forward strand.
GTCAATAATTTAAAAGAAAATCAGACAAGAGATATTTCTGTCTTTGTAGCTTGGACTGAGAAAATTTTCGCGTGGCTGACACGCACTTAACTTAGAAAAACTCACGGGTTAATTTTTTTTACAGAAAACAAAAAAACGGGAAAATCGCAATCGTCTTTTCATCCTTCTCTATTTTAACCATTTCAAAACCTATCATTTTATTTTAAATAAAACATTATATACTGTAATGTCCAAATAGTTGGATGAGGAGGAACTCAAGGATTGTATATTCAAATATTAAATGTTTTTTATCGTTGAGGCAATCGGCGTATTAGGAGAGTGCTGCTTATTTTTATTAATTACATAGTATGGTCGTGGTCTATTGCGTGTCGACGAATTCATTTAAAATTTTACTCTATAGAACATACACTAAAACTTTTCCACCGATTCCTTGCGACAAAACTGACAAAAATCATTGTAATCTAAGAAATCCAGGAAAACCCTACTAAATGTTCCTTAGAATTAAACGTAATCATCCAACCTCTGAGTACTTATTCTTGAATACAAATCCTCAATATAATCTATACTAATCAAATTAACTTTCACCCAATACAGACCAAGTGCTGAATGGGAAAGAAACACGCGGTGCACATTACTTTACATTTTCGGACAGACTGGTCCACATGAGAATGGATTCGGCTAAACTCCATGTCCATGTGAGGAATTCACACAGTAGGAAATGGCCGGAATACCGGATCAAAATATTCGAGATTATCCGGCACACGAGGGGAGAGTCGATCGTGACCATTTCCCATGGGTAAGTTGAATTTTTCTTCCCGGATACTGAATGAAATCCCACTCTGAGGTTGAATCCCCGCTGGCCACTTTTAAGAAAGTCAGAAAGGAAAGGTTTTTAATACATTTTTTTAAACCCTAGCCCACTCAAACCATACACAACCGGTGGCACACTCGAGCCCACGCGCCATGTCAGGTCAAAGTGGGTCCAGTTGGATATCAAACCAATACTTCTGAAATGGGTGGAAAAGATGGCAGCAGATAGAAAAATCGGTTTCATCATTGAAGCAGTTGATATGAGGGACAATCCGTCACCAGACGTGTCCGTAGTCATGTCAACGACTGAAGTGGACGTAAACATTGTAAGTTGGATATTTAATGTGTTACGAGTCTCCTTTTCTTCCTTCTGTAGGGTTTTTGTCCAAACTTTTGAAAAGTATTGGCCAGGTACTTGCCAGAAGAACTAAGTATCGCTAGGAATCCATTATTTGTTAATTTTTGGAGAAATCTCTATATGAGGGAATACAAATCCTTAAAAATAAATATTAATGTGCAGCAAAAAGAACGAGGCTCTAGTGCGAAAGCTGCAGAAGCCCATTACAAATATTTCAAATGGCTAAGCCGACTTATAGTATTGAAAACACGATTTAACCACGAATATTCTTAATTTCAGAACCCCTTCATCGAAATCAAATTATCAACACCAATCCATTCTCGCCAACCACGTAACATTGGCATGGACTGCGATGACAATTCCAAGGAGACCCGATGCTGTCGCTTCCCTCTTGTAGTGGATTTTGAAGAGTTCGGTTGGGACTGGATCATTGCCCCGAAGAAGTACGATGCCAATTATTGCAGCGGGGAATGTCCCTTTGCATTCTTGCAGAAATATCCACACAATCATATTGTGCAGCAGACCGGGATTGGTGGACCTTGTTGTGCTGCTCGGAAGATGAGCCCTATCACAATGCTCTACTTTGATAAGGAGTCCAATATTGTTTTTAGCGTGCTCAACGGCATGGTCGTTGACAAGTGTGGGTGTTCATAGATAAGCAGATATGGACTGCGGAAAGTTGTGACTGATGACAATTTTTTAAGAAACGGGTCATTTTTATTAATTGCGATTCTTATTAATAATCTAGTTTTCAATTAACCTTTCAAAGTTACTGCGGGGTCCCCTCCCGCACACCACCGTTAGTTTTCATTTTGTCAAAGAAATTCTTGAAAGTCGTCATGTGGTGGATCCACCCACATGAATTATTGGATGCAGCGGTGCCGACCCAGGGCCGCCCTTAGAATACTTTGCTGTTTTTGCTTACTTTTATTTGGACATACTTTTATTTTTATGCATATTTATTTAATTTTGTCATACTTTTGGCTTCAAAGTTCTGCGCTCCCTTAGTTGAGATCGAATATGTAATATAAATTGTTGAACTCAATTTAATATGAATTCAGAATATTTTATACGAAATTCTTCTCAGCAATGTAACTAAAATTTAGAAATTTTATTGTAAATAAAAATTGAAGTTAAGAGCTGATGAGTTGTTACTTCAAATTGGAAGCAATTATTCTCATGAGGTCTCAATTTTTTGTAGAAACAGTGAGGTAGAGAATATAATGTGTTGATTTTTTTTTATTATTAAAAAATAAAATAATCATTATTTTACATTTAACATTTTGAGATTCCACATTCACACATACTTATGCACAATTTCCTCAAAGGGAGACATACTTTATTTTCAGGAAAAGTTGATACATTTTGACACTTTGGGTTAAATGTCTAAAAAATAACACACAAAATACATCTTAAAATTATATGTAAACGATAGGATTTTGGTCATTAATAATTGAGATCACAAAACAGGATGAGTCCAGTTAAGTATTAAGTGACAGGTGCGAACTGAGTTCTCGGTTTCTTCTAGCAAAGTGTTCAAATAGTATTTAATGTTTTCCCCTCGTCATTGTTCTTTACAGATCCAACTATTAGTAACAATTTATTTCGAGGTCCTTGACATTTGTTTGTTTATTCTTTTGTATCGTACTACCTCCTGCATTCAGATATTCAAACCAGAAAAGAAATATTTAAGTAACGGTCTGACTGCACAACGATAAAAGTTGACATTCTTGACCATAATAAAAGTGAACTAACTAACTATACATTACGTATTCCAATTGTACAAGCAATGTCAAAGTTAAATAATTTTTTAATTAATTAGAATTTGGAGAGTTTCTTAAGTCGCACACTGCCAGGGAGATATTCTTATATCTCCCTGGCTATATCTATCTGCTTAAATCGTGATGACTCTAGACGTGCATAATTTACAACAAAATTTCAATTGCTCTATTTTGTTTCGGAAAGTTATTTCTTTTTTATGCCGATTACTGTTTGAACGTATTACAAATTGGAAAGATTGCGAAATGTCAGTCAAACGATTCCTCGCCAAAATACCAATTAGATTTGCCGAATAATCATATGCTAAATATTACAAAAAACAACAGATAGGGATGGGAAGTACTTCGATATTTTGTGAAGTTTAAGATATTTCTAAACGTTTTTATGAAAATTAGTTTGGACGTGCTCCAAAAATAGAATGATTTGTAAAATGCATCTTCCTCCTCTAAATTCTGTCGACTGCAAATATTGTCGTCGTATCATCGGTTTCATAGTCGAATTTAAATTAGTTACAATAAAAAGTCATTCTGACGACTGTACTAGTTTGTTGATTGATTGATTGATTGATTGATTGATTGATTTAGTTTATTTCTGTGTTTGTTGCAATACTTTACAGTTTTTTCATGCAAGAACACACT
>JAQFYE010003193.1:0-15945 GCA_034694305.1 Protaphorura glebata
ATTGAGATAAATAGGATTCAGCATTCGATAATCGACTTTGGACCTCGTAGGTGTTGAAGTTCTTATTCAATTTAACAACAACTACTAAAGTCAACTACCATAGTTTTCCGTGGCAGAAAATGCTGACTTAAAATATTTATAAGCCAATGTTATTAAAATGACCATTCCTTTGAATAAGTGCATTCTGTTTAATTAAATCTGAATTCCATTTCAGATTTCGTGATGGTTGTGTCTGAAATTACAAAATAATGACCCTGACCGGACTAAAGTGTTAAATCTCCCAATTCATTCCAAGAAATTAGTCTAATTACGGATACCACAGGCTTATGTACTGTAATTCGTTAGATATACGAAATACCATACTAGATAACGTTAGATTACTGAGTCTTCTACATTTTCACTATGAACATTCCTTTTTACAATGAAAGCGTCAAATCATTATTATGACATATGTACGCACAGTGACCCAGAAGAAACTCCCAACTTCTTTGTTCTAGTTCTTTCGAAATGGTTTGAGAAAGTTCTGACAATGGGACTAATGACATGACTCTTCTACGTCTTACTCTAAAGTTTTCATATCAACATCCAGTGTGTAGAGATTTTATACGAAATCGATGCCGCCACGCGCCGCAATTACTTATCTCGTCTAAATGTGTATGCAAGAGTAAAGTTCATTGAAAGCAGCCTGCAGCCTTTGGAATCCGGATATCTCGTCACATTAATATTATGTAATTTGTAGGCATGCACACAGAAGTCGTCTTTTCTAATCGTCTTCCCTTTAATTATTCGATTAATCCCATCAGCAGATTTGTTGAATACTAGACGTTCCAGCTTGAGTCTGGCTGGATGGACTGTCCATTAAAATTATCAACGAAATTCTCTTTGTCCATTATTTAAAAAACGGCTCACAAGATAATGCAAACAAAAAATCTTAATTATCTTTAATATTGAATGACTGACCTTTCCTTCCCTTTCAGTTAAATTTTATTTCGGAATTTTCCGTATTCGTATTCATTCTTTTCTTGAAAAAACCTTCCGAGTGTAACAAAGTTGGTGAAAGTCAACTTTCACCGCTTATCGAAATTAAGGGCGTAATCTTGGGTTTCATAACGGTCTGCTCCTGCGGTCGCCGAGATATTCAGAGATTTTGATTCTAGTAGAGAATCTATTCAATGTGCTGTATCGTGAAAATTAAAAAAAATAACTCTAAAGGAATTCTTCGAATTAATAAGAGAATTAATAAGACGAACGTTTTGGTTGTGTCATGAATTATTCCTTTCTTCGCGACTAAATCTATCGACGCAAAATTTTCCTTGAGCTGTTGAGGCGCTAGCGTAACAGTGTAATAATCGAGCTTTCGGAGCGAGAGATGTGTCCGGATATATTCTCATCCCAGGTTTCTAATCTAAACGTAATTAAAATTGGACTAGTCTATTAACAACTCGGGCTTCTTGTAAAATTCCTACACTCCGTCGTCATTTCTTAAGGCATGCCTGTTATGGTTAGAACTATTATAGAAATTGTTTTGGGTTTCTTGGAATAATGAGCGACGTTAATGAAAAGCATGAAAACGATTCTGTGAGAATTATGGATTTGAATATTATGTCCCAAACTACGAAAACTTTAATTACCACTTGTCTCAACGTCATTTTGAATTTGTAATAAAACCACTATGGCACTTTTTTTGTTTTAGTTCTAATTCAGCGATGCTTAAATTCTAAATTCTTCCAAGACAACACTGCAGACGCTATTTCGGTCAAAGCAGTATTTGTACGTTGGTAATAGTTTCGTTTATTACAGTGTCGCCCTTAACAGTAGACACCGTTTTACCTGCATGAGAAAGTGACATAGGATGCATAACAGGCGAAAGTTTACTTTCTAAATAATAAAGGTGTCTTCGGCATGGATTAGTTCTGACGAACATTTCTGTGGAAAATATGCCCTCGCAATATGATACTCTGGTTAATACGATAAAAAAATTAACGGATTATCGGCATTTGAAACGTGATACCTCCAAAGGGTTAAAAGAGCTTCTGGATCTACGGCTATTTTTACTCTAAGTATTGGGCAGGAATTAAATATTAATAAGGCTTATCGAAGTTAATTATTTCGTCCACCATTTTAATTTTTGTAGTTTCGCATGGAATTTGAATTTTTTGGATTAGCAGGTGAGGCCACGGTGAAATTGTCGACGTTACTACATAACCCGAATAATAATACTTACGATTAGCGAAGGAAATATCCATTTCATTTTTCGTTTAATTCTAAATTACTCATAAATACGGATTCATGACATAATAAGGTTCGAAATTATAAAGTATCGTGTTCTGTTTCCTTTCTGATTATACCAAAATAACCATTTCATAATAAATTACGAACCTCTTACAGCTATGTATCATTCGTTAATGTTAGACCTTACAAAAGTAAATTATAATGAGTTTTATTTTAATTGAAGCTCAGATGACAGATGTGATGGGGAGCTGATACTTTGGACGTCTTTGACTTCCACAACGGCACCAGAGTGTGGAAATAGATTGAGTTTCTCTCGCATAATTTCCATAGACGAGAGGGTTGAGACAAGAATTAGCCACAGCCATCATGAACAGTCCGTCCTGAACCCTCATGTCAACTCGTTTCGCACTTTCACGGTCAAACATGTACCTAAAAGTTCAAAATCATCCATTAATTTAGAAAACTTATGTACGAGTGAACTTCAATATAATATAAATTATGAAATCGGTATTGTTAGCGATACCGCATGATAGATTAGAAGCCAGGGCGGGGCCGTGAATAGGAGAAACTCAAGCTTTCTCATAAAGAAAGTCGTTAATTTGGCCCAACAGCAATAAATAGAAGCACCAGCTTCAAATCGGTCGTTGATACAAGTTATTTTCAAGTTTTCCCTTGGATAAAGTTTATTATAAACTGTCATTTTACTACAAAATACATTTTTTTCAAAACTTTTGTAAACAGGGCTAGAAAATAATAAGCGTTCAATTGAGAGCGTTGCGAGGGATGGGAATGCTTATTTGACACATTGTTTGTAGCATTATATGTATATTCGTGACTGTGACTAAGCGTCTTTGTCAAGAGCGGATTCGGATTTTCTTTTAAAGTTTCTCTCCCGAGGTAATCCGCCTTGATGATCAGGTCTCGAAAATTCAAATCCCTTCATTGTCACATCCGTCGCAAACAAGAACGAAGGAGAGAAAGCATTCACTATTTCATCATTAATACTAAAGTTCAAGTTGCAAATAATTCACTGCGCGCCCTGAGTCCATTCTAAAAGCACAATCTAATTGAGTGCCTAGTACTAAATAAAAGTATTTTCTCTTTGATCTGCTTTTCCGTAAGACTCTTACCAATTGAAAAGAAATTAGATAGGCTTTACTTAGCCCTTGAAGCTCTTAAGCCCTTCAAACGAAGTAATGATTTCCTACCTGGATTTACAAAATGTCGAATTCTAAACTATTTTTAACCGTTTCATTGTAAATTGTCCATTTAATAAAAATACGGGTACAAAAGACACATCAACGAGACAAGAAATGAAGTAGTGATTCCAATAATTGCAAAGTGCCTGACAATATTCCGACATGTACTTTGTTACATCGCCCTGAAAGCATTTTACTTTTCTCCCAGGTTCACAAATGCCTTAATTTTAGAGTGGAAATAGATAAGCTTTTAAAGAACGCCAGAGTGTTTCCGGGTAGCACGGTTCAACTTGCAGTGGTGTGAAAATCAAATACGCAAATGTTAATTTAATCAGAAGTCAGTTTCGTTGCAAAATTCACAAAATCACAGTCACACACGCAGTCCGTGTTAAATCTATCGAGTCTGCAATATCGAAATGACAGGATTGTTCAAGACAATAAAGTAGAGATAAAATTGAATGTGCTTTCTTTTTTCTTATTCTAGCGGATGCCCGGAATTGTATTCCAACATTTGTTGGTATGTCCATAGATTGTCTTACACTCCAGACACAGCTCATAGTATCACCAAAGTAACATTACGATTAAGTTGAGTGTAGAGGTACCAAATTTGACGAACAACAATAATAGACGACAATATTTTCTTTTTAGATTAAAAAGCACTAACCAAAGTGTGATGACTGTATAAGGTGTCCAACACAGAACAAAAACCAAGACAATGATGAAGGTTAATCGAAGAGTTCTGGCCCTTGCCCTTGCCATCATTGTTGCAGCGTCCGTGCTACTTCGAAGGTAGAAACGATTTCTTCCCAAATCCGTGCAAACCTCTTTTCTCTCCAATCCTGTTCAAACAAACAACAATATATTATCAACTACACAGTAAATTGTAATTATAATTATAGTACACGATAATGATGATTACATCCATCTTTATTATATCTAGCTATTTAATTAAATTGAAGTAATTGTCTAAAGTGACCCCCCGAATTTCTTATTCGTTGACATCTTCAATAGTAATCGTAATTTTTTAACATTAAAGAAGTAGGAGAGTTACAAGGCATATATTTGTACGACTCACTTGACTGCTGATGCTCACGAGATTTTTGTGTAATTTTCCATAAAATCATAGAATAGGTGAAAATGATGACGATGAGAGGAATGAAATACATAGCTGAGAGTGACATGAGAGTATAGAGCACTTCTTCTTGGTTTGTCAGAAACCCATAGGTAACGCATTGCCGAAATGTCCCGTACTTTGGATGAGCCTCCACACTAAACACAAAGGTCTGGAAACACACAATTCAACAATTCAATTAGCCAAAGTATATAAATAAATACGCACCAAGTACGACATTCATTTCTAATTTGGGCGCAAAAATATCATTTCTAAAAAAATCAGAAGTTATTTAATTAGCTTCGTAATTCAAAAAGTTAAGTCTTGATCCGCTTAATTGATATAAGAGCGAATAAAAGTTGTACAGACAAAACTTTATTTCTTCGAGACAGAACTCGAGTTCATCTGCGGCAATTACATTCATTAAATCATTCATTGAACGGGATACTTACTGAAAAATAATTGCGCGAGGACTAAGACTTTTCAGACTTTCAATTCACCTGGTAAGTGTACGCCGTTGGAGATCGTTGGATTATTTTATGTTCTAGTCCTTGTGATTCTTCTTTAACAACTTTTATGAAGGTCACCCATCAAAAGTCTGGCCGTTTGTCCGCTATAAATACACAGTTGACGTGTGCGTACACGTAGAGTGGAAGTCAAAGTGAAAGTCACTGTATGTACACCATTGCACATGCCGAACAGTGTATTTCTAGCGGCCAGACGGTTAGACTTTTGGGGGTAGGCCCTTCACAAAAGTTGTTCCGTATCAGCAGGACTACAGAATTTAAGAATTTCAACGGTGTACATTTTTTCATCAGGTGTATGCGGTATCCTTAGCAAAATCCTGAAATTAGCCAAAAATGTATGGACAAAGGCCGCAGGAACCTGAAAGCTCTTGGTAGTCTCCAGGATTTTACATGAAATGCAGTACTCTGGATAGTCAGAAACAATGAACAATGTGGTTTTCCGATGTGGAGAAAGCTGTCACTGTCACATTCACTTTCTCCTTAAACCGAAACCATTGGATTTGAAATGAAAGGAAAGGAAAGTAGAGAACCCCAATCAGAATAATGCTTTGAAGGCACTAACTTTCCTTTGTATTTCTCAGAATCTGCTTATTGAATTCATTTTAATTGAGACAAGCTTTCCTCGCACCGGCTAATTGAAAGGATAGAGTTAAACGCTTTAAATGCCAAGTCGCATTTGTGGTTTCAGGCGTCAAGTTCAGATAGTTAGTTTTGTAGTTTGTATAGTGCGAAATACTGAGACGATTTTCATTTGGGGTGAAAGTCTTCTCCGTCTCTGCTAATCATTCTCAAGTCTAATTAGCTAAATTGGATAGAGCTCTCGAGGATTTGTGGCATTGTATGCTAGATTTAGCTTCGCTTTGTGAAATATGAGAAAATTGAGTTCAAAATTCATTATTTCATCGAAGTCGCCTTCAACTCAGCAATCAGCTCTTTCTTGCAAAGCCGGGCTTAGGCAACCTCAAAGTATCCAAAAATATCATCAGATTGTCGACACGGCAGCGGAGTACAAATTTTAGAATAGAGCTCCAAAATTAATCATGATAAGGACAACTCGCAACGGCTTCAGTTGCTACAAGTGATCCCACTAAGCATCTTTCAATCCATGTACATCAAAGATTGAAAAGTAGAACATTTTACTTTCTTAGAACGCGATTATGCTCTAGTATAGAATCTAGAGCGTAATAATTCGACTAGTAGTAGAAAATAGACCGTCCTGAATTGAATCTGTATTTCGACTGATAAAATAAAAGAACCCTTCAATCGCGAGATCTCAAGGAGTACAATTAGATAAGTCCCAGACGTGTAATTAGAAATAGACATGTTGTATTTGTTTATCAAAGCGCGTGTATGTCTTAATTTTCCTTCAGCTGAACTCTTTTGATCCATAAAGATTTAGAGTGCTTTTGAATTTGCTTTCATTTTCTTTCTGTTCGAATTTGGACTTGAGACTGGTATTCAAGTATTTGAGTGGAAGAAAGTCTTCCAAATTCTTTTCAAACCTAAGAGTCTCTGGGATCCTTTTTCACAAAAGATATAGCCAGGACACAAACACGACTTGTCTGGCGCTCAAGACCTGACAAGGAAACCACTGTTTATATGAAAACAATCTCCACTCGAAAGTTTTGAGTTTTTTTACATCAAGTTTCATTAGCAGCTACGTCCGAATTATTTCTACTTTATTCTACTGAAAATTCTGCAATCTTACACTAATCGGCAATAAGACCAAAGCGGTTCTCCTGAAATTATAATTCTGACCGTTCTGACCTGATCTGAGATTAACTCGTTGCATGGTTTCCTTGAGAGTAACATAATGTTTTCTCACTACACTCGCAAAATTCACGGAAACTGACAAGGGATGCTCAATAAATCGAATTGAATAGCATTCTATTGCCGGAATAACAGGCGTAAATCCCAATCTAAATTCGGTCAAAATTGGATACTAGAAAGTATTGATTTGTTTTTGTAAAATATATAAATTGGCTATAGTGTCTACGCAGCATTTACAGACGCCACATTATTCTGAACTTGAGTGATAAGGCCTCACGAAGGACACAAGAAGAGAAACATACATATTATGACGTACACTACAGACCACACAAACTTCGATAGGGCTTTCCTATTGGGCACTTTTTATCGATTGTCGCAAATGTTAATATTTATTTCCTATTCCCGCTTACTAAAGCGCAGTTATTGTGTCTCGACCTTAGCCAACACCCAAAGCTACCGACTCTCATCTGTTCAAAATTAGTAAAACGAGGAAGCCAGAGAGCATTACTCCAATGCAAGACTACGAATCACGTGTCCAGTCCCCACCTCAACTCATAAAATTGATTGAGATTCCCAAGCCGACTTTCCCCTTACTTACCCATGAATATACTTTTGTATTTCCGGAAAAATTTGTTAATCCTGCAGATATTTGACATTTGACATGTAACAATTTATGAAAAACTCACCTGAGGAATGGAGAAAAGTATGGCTGAGACCCAAGCCACAACTAACATGGTTTTGACTCTGCGGGTAGCCTCAAACATTTTGAGTGGGTACAAAATGGCAAAAAATCTGTCTAGACTGATACAAATGAGAACCATGGAAGAGAGATAAAGTCCAAAAGCTCTGGAAAACTGGCAAAGTTTACAAAGGAGATTTCCTCCATACCACTGCACTGTCAACCGCCAAAATATCTCACTGGGTATAAAGCAGAAGGTCACAATCAGGTCGGCAACTGACAAGTGCACTATCAAAATCGTCATACGCCATTTGAGTCGACCAAGTTGACGAGAAACAGAGAGGAATACGAAAAGATTTCCTGAAGCTGCGATCAAAAATATTAAGCAATACGCAATCACAACGTTCCGGGAGGTATCCGTGATTTCGGTGAATTCGGGTGGTGGTGAAAGGTCACCCGCTGACCTTGTTGGTGAAGAAATACTATTTCCAAGGATTTCTTCCATGTTCGTTGTCACGTCTCCGTCTAAAAAAGATTTCCAGAAGTCTTCTGACAAGATTAATTCTTTAGGTTCGGGTTCGGTTGAGGTGACTATGACTGAGTGAAGAAATCGGGTCTCCCAGTCAGGCATTTCTTCCACAGTTTGGAAATTCAGCGCACTGGAACACAAAATAAAGTACATTTTGTCATTTTGGAGTGATTTTGTAAGAAGTGGGCTAATGGAGTTCTTACATAAGGTACAGAATGTACAGGGCAGTAATCGATCGTTAAATACAGGGTTGGTCAAAACCACTTAACCACTTATCGTAACCCATAGCTGACCTTAAATCTGCTGCATAAAATTGATATAACATTTCCTTGAGATTTGAGTGTAGAATACACATGCTGCCTCAAAAACAATTCTACTTTGTGCAACATTGCCAGTCCTTCATCTATGAAATGCACATTTCATGCTTTCATTAAATCATTTTGACCTTGGGACCTTGGGAGTCCGGTTCAACAGATGTGACCTTCTGGTGCGAGTTCGCGAGCAATTAATTATTGAGAACTACAATATTACTAAACATTATACGGAAAAAATTAATCGTCTGTTAAAATTCCCTATCCACGCCATTTTACTATTCGGCATTCAACTCTACTTTTCTTAACTACCACGTGTGCAGCACGAGTTGATATTTTCGTCCACTAAGTTTTAGAAAGCTTGCTTAAAATGATCTTACACCAGAATAAATTAAAATGCCCCTGGTGTTTTAGTACTTGTTTGACTGACTTATTCGCAGGGCCTTCTCACCAAGAATTCCGATGAGAAGAAAGTTTTTGAACACAGGTGGACCCATGTGAAGCACAATCTGCTAAAATTGCACTCTCTACTAGGCAAGTCGAGGCAAATACCAAGATCTGGCGAATTTTGTTCTAGAAGGAATCTATTTTGGGTGTTCTGTTAAGTAATGACAGGAAACTTTCACTTTATGTCAGTTGGTGTGTGTGAGCGAGACTGTCAAAGTTTTTTTGGCGTACACATGAAATCGAATTGTTTGCAATTGACATTACGTGTCGTACATTGCGAAATTGAGAATGTATCAAATAATGTCTGGATACGACATTTTAGCTGTGACACGACATTTGGTGACGATTATTTTTTTAATATGTTTTATATTACAAAATACGGTTCGTACGTCATAATAAGGAAATAAGACAAACTCAAAAAACAATTCTAGGAAGGTCAGATATCGAATGTAGTGAAGATAAGTATGAGCAATCTGTCGGAACCTAAATAAACAGATTATGCTCTACTGCACCACAGAATCAGAAAATAGGTTCTTCAGCTAAACGGTCGCAACGGTGATTAGAATATGTGAAGAAACTAGTCCTGAAGTTCAAAGTTGTTGTGACTAATAGCACGAAAAGTTCATTCCTTGTGGGAAAAGACAAAACCTAAGACCCAAGGTCTTGTCGTGGTACGAGCTGACCGATTTTCGTTTACATTAAAGTGTTTGTCTAATTTAATCTGGGATATGCAAACAAGCGTTGGGTCAAGTATTGAGTTGGACTGGATTCTTTATTTACGTGTTTTTCCAAAACATTTGTTTCACATAAAAACTCAAATTGGCTCCGGAATTCAGATTGGATCGCATCGCAGCTGTCTCAATTAGATTTTTGTGCCTTTATGGTCTTTCGTGACTTCAGAGGATTGATAATTAAATTATACAACACTTAGTCCAAAATGCTGGTGTGGATAGTCCGACCTTGACAGTGACATGTATGTTTCCAATTTTGTAACTAAAAATAAAGAATTCCAACGCCTTACTTTCTGAGTTGATGAACTCAAAGTTAGAACTCATGGTATTGACTCTCAACAGTATGAAGGCAAACATAATCTAAACAACTATTTTTCATTTTATATTTTATTTCTAATGAATTCAATGGTGTCAAACTGATAATCTAGAATGATTAGAAATTAAGTTTTCTAATATGTACGACAAATAATTGGGTGTGATTTTATCGAACAGTAGAATAGAGGGATTTCACGGTAGATTAGAGTGGAATCACAATAAAATAATATCTTGCTCGGTAAAATAATATCTTGCACTGTAAATCATTATCTTGCACAGAAAAATATATTCCACGGCAATCCAAACTAAGTGATTTTTACTTATTTCATATTTTATTTCTAATAAATTCAATGGTGTCAAACTGATAATCTAGAATGATCAGAAAAAAAGTTTTCTAATATGCAGAAAAATTATACTATGTGCATTACATAGAACGACGCCACGTTACGAATACCGGCGTCTACCGGTGGAATGCATAGTGACATCACTACAATTCTTTCGTACAGATTGGATTTCTGTAAATTTGGCCTGAGGAAGCTACCCTAATTAGTCGGGAAAAACTCCAGTACAGAAGAACCTCTTTATTGTATAGGAACCACTACATTGCAAACCGAAGGAATCAAACTCTTCATAGAACGAAACTATTATAAGCTGACTGTATAAGACCTAATCTAATAAAACGGACAGGCAGCGTCTATTGAATAAATTCTCTATTCGCCATTGTGATTTGCTTTTTAGTATGTATTCGTCAAATTGGAGTTCACAATGTGCTCTTCGGACATATGTATTCCCAAATTGGAAAATCTCGACGAAGTGAATTTCGCCAATTTGAACCATGATCATAATCTATTACAAACCTTGTCCCAGAATTTCGACAAATAAGGCAAGTTCTATTGTAAGAACTCTTTAATCAAAACTTCGGGAAAAAAAAAATTTCGGTACCCAGAACTGTTTGGTCAAAATATATTATTCGCAATTTCTATTTCAAAATTTCGGCAGGAGGAATTTTTTATCAATTTGACATCCCAAATGTATTTTGGAATTGTGATTTCAATTTAATTTTTGGTGGTAAAATTTGTCAGTTGCAAATATATAGTCTGTCAATGCATTAAATAAATTTAAAGTATGGGATTATTTAACCAGATCTACAGTCAGGTATGGATGGGATTTGTATTATGGAATAAAAGTCTTACCCGAGAAAAGAAGCTGATTTCTTCACAACGTGACAGGTTTTACGTCAAATGTAATACAGATCCGTTGGAATTGAAGAAGGCTGATGCCACTTCCGCACAAGACGCCGTCATTTCGGGAACTGGAGAATGATTGCGAAATTCCTGGAGTACATAGTTCTGTATAAAACTCGGAATCTTGTCCGGATGCTCCAAATAATGTGTGAACCCTCAAGGGCAGCGCAACATTCTTGCTGTGCTGTAATGGGGTGGTCCATGGTATATTCAGAAATTCACTTAAGAAAACGAGATAAACATTTCGCAGAGAATTTACCTTCCCCTGAATTTTGATCATGTAATTGAATGTAATTAAAAAGAGTGGAGACACGATAAGATTCTCCTGAAATGGTTGTGATCTGAGTTTTTATGGAAATTCCTAATGTCCGCTAAGTTTCAGTGGACAAATATTATGAACCACCCTGACTATCAATCTTTCGGTTGGAATCCTTTGGTGAAAGCAACTCAAAGACATCTTCAAAGTCATTTATTTGAGCTTGACTGGGTGTAACACATATGCGAATTCCTTTAGGTCCTTGTACATCTAATCTATGCATTTATTCTCGAACAACTATTACAACTTCTTCCGCTTAATTTAAACAAACAACTCTTACAAGTACAACCCATGCGTATGTACGTACTTGTAGTGTAAAGGAATGAAAAAAGTCACTTGAGTGAAAGTTCACTCGTGCGGCCCACGGAACTATCGACGCTTGGATGAACAAAAGAAATTGCGGTCCAGGACAATCTTGCCCTTTGTACATTTTGAAAAAATAAATAGAGACGTTCAATTAAATATTGTTCATGTAAAACTGTGGCCAGTTTCATGCTTCACTCGTTTTGTCAGTCTTTGACCAAAAGTTAGCATTTTATTTCAAATTTAACTACATGAGTACAAAGTTTAAAGTGGTATTTGCGCAGCGAAGAATTCGTAATTAAAAAATTGTCTTTCAAATTTAAGAAGATAAAAGATTTAATAAAATTAAGGATAATGCGAAGTTAAACGTATGAGTTTAATTTGTTTGGTGTCCCCTTTGTTGATTCGATCGTAAGTTTAAAAATAAAATCTGGGACAGCACAGCTGAAGGTTATTCCAGTCCAAGACGTTCGCAGTATTCTGAATAATATAATGACTATAATTTATGGAAAGTTCTTGGAATTAATTTACTATTAATAATTAATCGACTTTCATAAATTGGAATATAGTAAAACTACGCAGAACAATTTGTAAACATGGGTGACATTTTCCGGACTCATTTTAACAAGGGAGGCTCAGTGGGTGAATATAAGCCCGCAAGAATCGACATCCCAATATAGGCAAGGGCAGCGTGTTTCACGATGGATGCAATATTTTTAATACATTTATTTTAAATAATTCATCATTATTTGAAATCTCACACATTCTGCCGCTTCTGAGAGGTTGCATTATGAACCACCGTGTACATTACAAATGTGGTTTCATCACTACGCCTAAGGTCAAGGTAGATCAATATTTCTACCCGAAAGAAATTAAAATCACAGCAATATCTTAAAAAGATCACATGCTCTCAGTCTCTAGCATTTTTTATTACACACAAGTTTATGACGTACGTAACTTCGCTCAATATTCTACTCACCAATTTCCGGGATCTAGTGTAGTGTGGCAAAGGATTTCTTCCGGGTAAATCAAGTCCTCTAGAGTTTTTGCGATTACAAAATTGGGTTGAGAAGATGAGATGAGAAATATTAGTAAAATGGAAATATGAGGTGCCAGACTTCTTGAGTACTAAAATGGAAATTGTTTGACGACATGCCTTGCCTCATGACTTGGTGTAACTTGTGTCGATTTTCTAATGGATTTCTCGAATCATAAATTCAAGAGGGTACTCAGATATAGCGAGCGGACTAGAAAGTTTTTATGCAACGTTGGCAAACGATTTAAACTTTTATTATCAGAATTTTGCTTTTCATAGTAGTGTCCCAATTTATGGTACAAATAGGGAGCAAAGACATAAGTACGTTGTATGGAAAGATATCAAATCCAATTTACGAGATGAAAGGGAGGTTATCAGATTTTACCAATTGTACGGAAAGTACGGGAAAAACCAGGTACGTTAAACTCTGAATCAATTCCGACGTATGTAATTTATGTGAATTTTAAGAGTGTCCCGCATATAAAGCAATCAATGTGTCATTTGTCTATACCGGGACTAAATAAATGAGATACAATGATGGTAACTAAAGTAATAAATTTAATTTGTTGAGAGATAATGTAATACGTAAGAGGAGTGAAAATTGTAAAATATATTTATTCGGTCAAGAAAGTGTGTGGTGGACAAGGTATTTTTTAATTTCTTTCAGACATTGACTTTCTATCGAAGCGTGTAATAACGAGTCTATGGAATTATGGGAGAAATGTAGTCGTGAGTGGAGAGTCGTCGAGAACATCCCTCACGAATTCCCTATTGCGTCACTTCTTGACATGTTTTCATAGTTGATGAACTTTACGACGAATCGACGATAGAATGGGATGGTAAGTCGTGAATATGCAAATCTATTCCTTAATGTTCACACACAATTGAATTAAGTCTATGTTAGATTATTCCAACCTTCAGAATCTGCATAAATACGAACATCTGGATGTGAGCATGTTCGTCCAACGTATGTACTACGAGTACATGGTAGAATTTACGCGCATCATTATTTCCAAAGTAAACACTGCAGAATGAATTTTCGTATATAACTGACCTTTACAATTTCGTAGGATCTCTACCTTCCATTCTATCACTGCTCCAATTTATATTTCTTGCTGGTGCTTAATAAATTTATGTGACATTCCTTGAACAATTCGGGTGTTACAAGGAGGTCGAATTTAAAGAGCAAGACTTCGCGTCAATCTTCGTCTGCGGTGTACTACCGCACGGTTTATTCGCGAGAACGAATTGCTTTATCGTTTAAAACTCAAGTCAGGCTAACATTCATTATCAAATTCTTTCTATCCTGTATATCTGTAATTTTTACATTCGGAGTCAATAATTTCAGTGTCTCAACCACGAATATCAAGATTTCACATGTAATGTTAATTTTGAGTGCGTTTCAGTTCGTCTGGAGTTTGCAAATTCTGAATGTAACGAAATATAAATAATATGTCCACACTAAGACTGACATTTTTGTTCAGAATTTATTTTATGAGACCAAATTTTCAGCAGAACATTCATTTCACCAAGGAAATGATGCATACATCCGAATGGTTCATGAGTTTAAGTCTTTTTTGTTCGTTTATGTCACATCAGTATATGAACTTAATTATAATTAACTCAAATAATACAAGAGGTTGTTTAAAAAAAAACATTATTATACAAATCAGAAATCATTGAAACCGGGCCGGATCTTCTGAACCTTAAACCAATTTAGCAAACGGGTGTTTGGGTCCAGTCTTGAGAAAAAAGTTTCCCTTCGCACTGTAAGTGGAAAATATTTTATTCTCCTCTCGAATGAAATGAGTTGATAATGTGAACGCATTTAAAATCTCACTTACGTTATAGGGCAGTGCTCCCCCATGAGGACTGTGTCCTTGCAGATGCATTTCTTGTTTTCGTAATCCGACCAATTACATTTACAAGCGTGGAATCCGATCTCAGTCCCAATCGACTCCTCTAATAAATGGTAAGAGCGACTGTGACTGCACCCAATATCGTCACCTGCGATAAATACAGCATTTTAACTGAATTCCACAAAGCAGAACATATTTTTATTTGCATGATCATTAATAATTTCACTTACTGTCTGGATAAGAACACCCGGGCTGATCCGCGCCTCCATTTGGATAGAAATCGCTATGTCCGATGGACATATTCAGCCCATATGTTTGATGGAAAAATGAAAAAATTGTTGAATCCTGTAGATATTTTTGTCCAATTATTACGAAATCTAACATCATTCATAAAATGACAACCGCAAATTTTATTAAATAATTCTCACTTCCACGCAGTCAGGTGGAATAGCCGTGTGAATAACATCGACGTAGTTAGCATCCTCTGGAGAAAGTCGTTTCAAATTTCCACTGCAAAATGAAGGTCCAGCTGGATCTAAGCCTTAATTTTTATTGTAAAAGAAATGTACTCACCATTTTAATTAACATTACTATTAGTTGTTCATGAATGAGTTACCAGTTATGCGAGAAATTTTGGATTCGGAGCATTTAGAAAGATCATGTCCAACCGCTCCTCCTATATGAGCTCCTAGACTGTGTCCAATAAAATGAATCTTGCCCAAGTCAGTCAAAGCGTCTTTTACCAACCGTTGAATTAGCGCGGAAATTCTTTCTCCAACAATCATCACATTCTTAGCAGCATCACCATACGGCGAAGAGCTAAACATCGGCTTAGCCAGTTTCTCCCAGTCGACAAGAATTACGTTTGCATCTTTAACTAAGTCCAGGTATTCTAGGAAAATCAAGGAAAGGACAACATAATAAGAAATGGTCAGAATTAGGGTCCGTGCTGGTTAACTTTTTGAAATTACTAACGAGGGATGTACTCCAGTTGCAACCCACTGATTTGGCTACAAAAATCAGTAGTTTCTTGGGTGGCCACAGAGTGTTTTCCCACATATGACCACTTTTAAGTTCACAAATAAAAATAAATATTTTCGGAAAAAGTTCATAGGAAAAAAAGTACCTTACAAACTGAAAAAGGAAGTTAATCCAGAAAACCATTTAAATGTACAAAATAATATTTTAGGGAAGGAAAATCCTATCCATATTTGTATACATTTTTATCTCAAAAACGAATTATGATGAAATATTACTATACTAGGATGTGTGTAGTCCCGTCCCGGGTCCGCCACAGAAGAGCCAGCAAGCGAAGCCACAATATTATAGATATTTT
>JAQFYE010003194.1:0-15943 GCA_034694305.1 Protaphorura glebata
GAAATTTGTATTGAGTCGCAGATGAAAGACAGTAGGTGTCCGTCCAAAAGTGTTGTGAGTTAGAGGTAGACAGCTACTGACCGCCAGATGGTCAGAAAAACGAGTACAGTCGCAAGCGTAATCGATAACGTTTGATATTTAACTCATACTCCATGGTTGCACAAGTTAATTATCGACAATGTCCGGGGAAGCCAAGGAGACCTCGGTTACGTATACAAACTTTCTGGGCAGCGCAATTAAACAACACGTTTGGCATTTAACTCCTGTTCCGGCCAGAATCGGATGTTAACCGTTAGTCACAGACATCGTCCGAAATAGCCAAGGACCACTTGATAACATATGCCAAAGTTTAAGATAATCTGTCAGTTAATGAAATGAGTACAACTTGAAGCGCAGTTGAACAATAAGTTTGACATTACACTCCTGTTCAGGAGATTTTCAGTGGCTCTGACGTTAGATAGTACATATTGGGTCAACATTGTAGTAATTGTTGGTTGATTAAATATTGCTGTCCTTTAGCCCTGTCGGAGAAATATCGGAGGCTTCGCATCCTCGCCAACCACCATTCCCAATCTCGGAGACTTCGCCTCCTTGTTTCCTCCCTTTCCCCAGCTCGGAGGTTTCGCATCCTCGCCTACCCCTTTGGCAAGCTCGGAGACTTTGCCTCCTCGCTTCCTCCCTCCTGAAGCACCCTGTAGGGTCAAATTTATGAACCACCCTGTTTTAAAGTGCATTTCCTAACCTCCTACACCGTATTAGTTAATTTCAAAGTCAAATCTCGATTTAAGAAAAGCTTATTTTGAACCACCCTCTTTTAAAGTGCATTTCCTAACCGCCTACACCGTATTAGTTAATTCCCAGGTCATATCTCGATTTTGAAAAAAAAACTTCTTTTCAACCTCTCTGTAAGGCGTGGTTTGAGATGATCCACCCTGAGTGCAGTCCTGTGGTGTGTGTGTGAATTTTATTTGAAATTATGAGTTTTCATAATTTTCCGCCAACCCTATCAATTTGGTAGTGTCGGACGACGGAATGTTTTCAAAACTTTCCCGCTAATTTCTCACATCCCCAAAATATTTCACTCCAACCCATGGGAGGGTGTGCTGCTCCTATTCTACTGGTTTTACGTTCAAACTAAGTTCAGAGTCGATATGCGAGGGGAGGACAATATACATATAAGTTTCGATCTAGCGTACTTAGTAGAGGAGAAATGATTGAAATGAAATAACTTATTTAATGATCCTCCCTCATCAACCCTCTCGTATATATTTTAGTTGACCTCCAGACTGACCTGTTTTATTGAGCGGATAGACGAGGAACATTCATCTTAACAGACAATTTTTCATTCACAATTTTTTACAGCCTGAAGCACCTCCTTAATACTAGTCGTAATTCCAAGTAATAATGATGATAAGTTGTCTATCTTTCTTTTAGACATTAAAAAGCATTAACCAGATACTTCAAAACATCGATTTCATTTGGTATAGCCACAGATAGAGGGTTCCGCACGTTCGACCGTTCGACGTATCGGCAGCGACTGCTGCCGCTTCTGGCTTTGCCTTCGCAATTCTTGTCTTCTCACTCATTTAGGCAAGTTTGTTTAATATTTTCGTATCCAGGTTAGTCAGTACTCGATTTCACTTTTTGAAAATTTCAGAAGTCTGCAGCTTGGTGGGGAGGTTAAGATTACTTTAGCAACCAAAATGAAATTTAAAATTGAGCATGAGATCTCTTTCATTTCTTTAATTATATTTTTCATTTTCATTAGTTCAGATACAGCGGAACAACAATTGATTACAACTCATGATAAATATCGGCCATTGTCACACCGTAATAAAAGAATAACTCAAATACGGACTTTATTAAGATGCTGGTATCCGATAACCCAGGAGAGATCCTGGTGACCCCAAAAACAACAAAAATAACAACTTTGCCAACAACGAGTATTGACTAACCTGAATCGGACAGTTAAGGAATCTTGCATTTAGGTATGTTAATTACGAGATTACTTACAATGCGATCCAATGTTTTCCAGTACACGTACAGAATATACACATATTCTTTCAAGGCTCTCCACTAATTAATTTGAGAATATACACACTTTGTTTCAATTTTTGATTATTTTCCGGAAAAACACAACATAAACACCACATTTCTGGGCAATTTAAAATTTCAATTGGCGCATATTCCAAAACCCGCTTCGGTAGTAGGGGACCCTTCCGAGAAATCCCAATAGGGGTTGCCGGCTCGCGGCTTCGCCGCTCGCTGAAGGTTCGTCTGTATTAATGGTGTGTCAATTATTACGGCACCACGCGCGCGTCGTGCGAAGTTTATTTTGTACATGGAGCGATTATTGTGATGGGTTATGGGAAAATCAGAAAATGTAAATTTGAAACGTGTTTTCTGCCAATATTTTACATTATTGTAGGGAAAATTTTCTGCAGAAATTCAATATTGTAACTTCAAAAAATCAGAAATGCGGGTACGGGGCCCGGGGGTACCCAGGGTGGGCATGGGTAGACTACCCCTACCCTTCAGGTCCATTAGGGGGCCCTAATGACGGTCATAGGGGTTTTGGAGTATGAATTGGTGGCCGTTACGAACCGGTCACACTGATATCAAAATATTTATTTTAGAGAGCTAAAACAAATACTTAAAATTAATTTTACTGGAGCTACAAAAATTCGTGACCTACCAGTCTCTGTCTGGGTGTAAGCACTAGCAATAGCACACCATCACAGTGTGTTATTTATATAAAGGCGTTGACGTTAACATAAATTTGAAACCTGTTAACAGCAGATTATAAACAAAGGGGGTTGGGGTACTTACTTTTGCGACAGAGACAGAGAGTATATAAGTTTTGAACAGGCGTACATAGTAGAGAAGTTTTGATTACCTCAATAAATTGCAATTCATTTACTCGCCTTTGTGAAACTTATTTAGTGATCAACACTCTCGTATGTACAGACGACTATATAACTGTATTTATAGACGATTTAGGGCCGAATTAATAATAGATGGTCACTTTTGGCCCGTGAACCGGGTTCACGTGAACTCGCGTGGAACTTGATCTCGAGGTCAGGTTCACTTTTGTATTAATAATGAAATCGGGGTTATATCCTATTTTTCACAAGTTACATTTTTTTGATACTGAGACTCTTCTAGTTTTTGATCTTAGAGTCATGGCAACGGTTGTGAAAAGTTAGGAATTCTATTTCTGTGGCAGCAAGCACAATGTTTGGTGTTTTGCAAATATAATATTGTTCGTGCAGTCAGTTCTATATGCTTCATTACGAGTGGGTGGCAACTTTTAGCACACCAATTAATACCTATTAATATTTCAATTTATTGTACGACTCCGAAATTATGTCCTTAATATGTTTCAAATTGAATTGGATTGAATGTAATTTTATTTCAGTCGTCAACAACATGGCTCATACAATATAACATTAATTGTCAAATTGATTTATCAGTAGGCGTCATTAATTCCGACTGCCTAATCAACTTGTAAGTCGTGCCTAGTTATCGCTAGTAGTTGTCGTCGTTTGTGCCTAGAGTGTATACATTATATAAAAAATTATTTTCTGACGGTTTGACCACATGTTAACCCTTACGGCAGTAGTGCAGACTTGTAAAGATTTATTTTAATTGTCTAATTTAAAGAAGAAAACAAAAAAAGCTAATTAATCCGCTTATCTCATAAATCGAGGTGCGATTCTGCTCGTTATTTCCTCGTTAATCATTATTCTGGTCTCGGAAGCCAGTCTCAAAACTGGATTCCTCCTGAATTATCAAAATCGGAAGTAAATTTTACACAAATGCAATGAAACAACCAGTCAATGTTGTTTCTGAGAACTTTTAATTTCGTCTCGTGAAATACAATTAGTTTTCACAGGACTTAACACGGGGTTTGATGCGCGTGACCCTACCGCTAGGGGTAGCGTCAGGTTTTCTTTGGTCAGAAAAAGTGATCCTGTTCACTCTGATCCCCTGGTTCACATTTTCATTATTAATATGAAAAGTGACACTCGTGTGGTGACTCGTGAATCTGGTTCATCATCAGGTTCAGGCATTATTAATACCGAAGGGACTAAACAATTCAATCAAATTCCGTAGTAAAGAGAGCCGGTAAGTCCGAACAAACAAAAAAGTGCAAAAAGGTTCAAAAAATTAAATGTCTATATGATTTCAGCATTACTTGCAGATGAATGGCTATCGCAAACATGGCGGGTATCCACCCGACTACGTTAAATTCCAAAATGTCTTATGTGAAAATAACCTTGGTCCGGAAACCAGGTTTCCGTAATACGTTGGCATGGGATGCCGGACCAGGCTAGAGAAAGTTGTTATTTTAGTTGTTTGCTAAGTACCGTTTCTCCTAAGAACAAAAGCGGGTCCAAACTCTTTGATTAATACCTGAAGGCATGTTTTGTTCCCGTGGTCACGGTTACCATGACCATGACCCTTCATTATTAATTCGGCCCTTAAAGTCTTACCTGTTTTATTCAGCGGATAAAGGAGGAATGTCTGTACAGGATTCTGCTCAGCTACCCAACTGTACTCGTCAGTATCAAACTCTACTGCCTTCCTCCCCGCATCCACGAACGATCTAAAGAATAACTTCGCATTAAAGTAAAAGCTCGCGAGGTAAGTCAAAATGACGAGTAGATCATAGAATGTTAGTGATAGAAGTATAAGTTCGGCTGAATTCTTTAGTTTCCTTCTTATCAAGATGATCGTGCTTAGAGTGTTTCCAAATATTCCTATGCAGATTAGAAGAGACAGAATTGAGATGTAGATGTAGACGGTTATTTTCCATTGAGGTGGTTTCGTGGTTTCAACTGTGAAGTCGTGATATTTTGTGGTTTCAGAATATTGCTCCCATTTCTGAGTTCCATTCCTCGTAGTTATCTTAAAGAACTCAATGTATCTAGCACGCGTCTGACGAACTCCATTCTCACGATAAGGATTTGGATCATACGCCTCGTCTATTCTTTTAAGCCCAGCCTTTTTCATAATCTTCATCGCTTCCCCAAATTGAAATGTTTTGACCTGAGGTTTAAAGTCAAAGGAGAATTCGAGTACTCTCGCGGAACTCCGGAAGAGAGCGGGAACGGCGCTGGGACTTATTATGATGGGGGGTCCAATAGTAGCAACTCTACGAATCGTTTTGTAATTAAATTATTGTTTACGGAATACGCTTTTGTGGAACTTATCCATTGATCAATGATTCATATGCTCGTACTTACCTTATTTTCGGATACGTGATATCAAAGTCATCAAAGATGGTCGTATTGTCCGTCACCTTAACGTTAGATACGCTGTCGGGATTATCAAATCTAACCGGAGATGATCTATAGATTTTGGAACGCCAGATTGTCAAGTGGGTGAGATTGAAAGATGGTAAACTTGACAAATCCACTTGACCCATGTCCCATAAGGTAAGGTCCTCAAGACTAGTCACATTTCGCAACAGACCTGTATACAAGTTAAGTTTATCAGTTTAATCAATTACCAGTCTCGTTTGAATTTGGAATAGATTTAGTTCTTACTAAACACTAAAGGTACGATTCCACTGCACAATGTGCAAGCGCAATGTCCGTAATGTTACGCTCAGCAATATTGCGGATATTGCGCTTCGCTAGAATTTGCAAACATTGCGCGAATTGAAGTTATTCCACAG
This sequence comes from Protaphorura glebata, assembly GCA_034694305.1. Classification (NCBI taxonomy): domain Eukaryota; kingdom Metazoa; phylum Arthropoda; class Collembola; order Poduromorpha; family Onychiuridae; genus Protaphorura; species Protaphorura glebata. The sequence continues at coordinate 5,684 of JAQFYE010003194.1, forward strand.
CACAGTATTGCGGACCGGAAATCAACAACAAACAATTCGTTCATATGCGAAAATTACGGTTTGAAGGGTTAAAATTCACGCAATCTCCGCAATGTGCGCAAAAAGAACCAATTAGTTAGTTCTTGATTGCGATGCGCAATCGGCTTCCGCAATATTGCGGAAAGCACGCAATGTGGATTGCGGGACCTATTCCATTGAGCGCAATATTGCGGGTTCACATTGCGGTCCGCAATATTGCTCAGTGAGTCCTTAAAAAGCTTGGATTTATTCTGGGTTCTAATGTACTCACCACTGGCAGAGTTATCCAACCCTAATGGTTTTGTTCCGGAACCGTCAGATTTCAGTTGGACTGACGAAAGCACAACTTTTCTCAATTTCGTTGCCGATTGGAGTAAGTTTCGAAGATTTTCAACCGTGACGTTCATATCGTACAAGAGGAGAGAATCTAGAGAGTCGCTGACTCGAAATGGGAGCGGATTATGATTATCGTCATTCCATCCACCATTGAGATAAAGTCTTTTCAAACTCTTCATTAATATCGGTCTCTCTTCAATTACATTTTCATACCACTTTCCGTAAATTTCAAGATACTCAATTAGAGACGCCGTTTTCAATAAATCTCCCAACGTCCCGTTGACTAATCGAGAGTGAGTCATCTCTAGTAGTTTTAAGTTATCAGTCAACTGAATTGAATGCAGAGTACAGTTCGTCAATGTAAATGTATTCAAATTATTAAGCAGTAGAGGTTGTCCGTCCGCCTGATTCCATTTCAAATCAAATCTTTCAATTTCCAATCGATCGTAACTGGTAATATTTGGAATTGTTGTTATCTCTATTACACCAGTAGAGAATCCATGACAGTTGGCGGGTGTCAAGAGCGTGACCTTCACGATACCCGTATAAGCGTACCATCGTTTCACGGCCGTCTACATCATAAAAACAATATTCTAATTATATATACGCAAGACATATGGGGGATCCAAACCCTATCACTAACGGGTAACGAATCGGCGCCCCCTATAGACTCCGTCTTCCAAGGATATATTTATCCTTAGCCCTGGATAAGGCTCGGATCAGATGAGATAATTCGGATAAGATATCAGATCTGACAATTCGGATAAGATATCAGATCTGATCAGATACGGATCAGATAATTTTTAATTTTTATCTGGTCTGATATTTTCAGATAAGATCGGATAGGCCCCAATTTTTATCTGACGAATATCAGATCAGATCGGATCGGACGACATATCTGATCAGATATCCGATCAGATAACTGATCGGAATTTCTTGGTGAAATAGTACTCAAATTAGGTGATACCAGATCAGATATCTGATCTGATCTGATCCGATCAGATAAAGTTTATCCGCAATCCGGTCAGATATCTGATATCTGATCCATATTTTAAATTTTCCCGCCAATAATTGTTTAAATACTGCTGAAAATCATAGAATTTATGTCAGATATCCGATATCTGATATCTGAACTGATCTGATCAGATGTCAGATCGGATATCAGTTTCAGATCAGATATACGATTATCCGATCCGAAACTTCTGATCAGATATCAGATATCTAATCTGATTTGAAACGGTCAGATCAGATAAGATTATTATCTGATCTGACAATGTCAGATCAGATCGGATATCAGATCAGATAGTCCATTATCTTATCTGATCCGAGCTGGAGTTCGTACATTCCTTCAAGCGACTATTTTTTAATTTTAAAATTCTCTGAATCACACTTTTTCGGAGCACTTTTTTTTGTAATAGGATTTTATGGGTTAAAAAATTTGTGAAAATTTGTTCAGTTAATTTGCAGTGTTACAAAAAATATTTACAAAAACCTAAGATGAAGTGAAGCTAAGATATGTTGTGGCTAATTTATTTTGCAAAAAATACTAAATAAAAGTATGATGCCTCGAGTAGAAATCGAAGCCATGACCTCACTATTACAAGCTACGAATGCTGGATGTACACAAAGTACAAGAAAGGAGATTGGGTAAGGAGATAGGCCATAAGCGTAATTTTTCACTAATTCAAATTTATCTCAAGAATTACTCATCCGATCTTAAAAATTCCTTCGGATTTGGATTCCTCGCAGAATTCTGAGTCAGATAGGGTGTCTATCGTTTTATTTGTTGAAACTTCATAACACACTTTTTTGATCGGAAAATGTACAGGAGAGCATGTAATTTCTTCCAGCGCGGTACTTCCCATTTTCTCAAGAAGTACTTATCCGATCTCAAAAATTCCTCCAGATTCGGATTTCTCGTAAGATTTTGAGTACGATAGCTTTCATGCAAATCCACTTTTATATCTCATTCTAAACTTTTTTGATCGAAACATCTGCAGTGGTCTTATGGGGAAAGGACGGAATGCGGTTCCTGGGAAACTAATACATTACGACATCGAGTAAAGTTCGGCGGCAAAAACTGCTACACATTGTACGGCCATACCCTTCTCTATATTCATTTATCCTGAGAGGTAGAAAAATTCGGAGTCTATACCACTTTGTAGACTCACCCACTCACCAAATCTGCACCAATAACTAATTACGATTTAATCTCAAATCAATTAAAAAAAACTTACAACTTTCAACCCATCACACTGTTGATCTTGAACAGTTTCATTCGACGCTCCAAACGTTAATCCATTTATTAAAATAATTAAATTAATAACAATAGAAAAATCTCCTTTCATTTTTAATGCTTTGCTGAGGATCTTTTATAATAGACGCGTGTACAATAAGCTGGGAATGACTGGAGAATTGGGATTGTGTGTTAGGGAATTATATATTGATTTTCATTGCATGACCAGCAAAAAACGGACGAGTTTGTTGCAAAAGGAAAAATCATTAGTTAGTCAGACAAGGCAGGTTTGGCTAGGGTTTTGACTTAATATTATGTTAACCACAATACTAATTAATTATCATGGCACTGGATTCTTCAAATTTGTTTAAATTAACCACAAACTGCTAATGATTTACAGGCCTGTGTTCACTTTATGTTTTGTGTTTGTCAAAGAAGGAAAACTTTGTGAAAATTTAGAGTGCGGAAATTTAATAGACACGTTTAACCCTTACGCAGGCACAAATACTTAAAGGTCGTCCCATTGGGACGACCTGTAAGCATCGACTGTAGGCATCGAGCATGTGTTGGTAGATGTACTATTTGTTCTCCTGCCCGGGGAACCGTCGAAGTAAAATTTAATGAATTCTTGTTCAAGGACTTTTCAGTGGATCGGGAAGTTACACATGGCACTCTATCCAGATCCCACTACTTGTATTATTTGTAAATCATTCTACAATCAAAACGAGCTGCTCCTTCGCATTCGACCCGGCACTATATATATTGATGGGCCTTCCTAAATAAGTCAATAAGTTCTTGATTAATTTGTCGTACAACACAATATAGACAACAAAAAGAATACCACACAAAGAGTATAGAAAAGTACCACCCGTTAGAATTGTGTGACTTGATGATAGCCCTTGACCCCTGATCCTGAACAACTTTTGTGAAGTACCGAACACCTAGGTCACCTCTGGCGACCTCCGGAAGTTACTGACCTTGACATGTCGGTCACCTCATTATACTGTCAAAAATAAGTAAGGTCATGAACTTGGAACCTGACATTGAAAATACGTACTTTGTCCTTCACATGGAAAAGTTAGTAATGGAATGCTTAAGTTATTATGAATATGGTTGATTAGACTGTTATTATCTTATCGTTACATTGGTTATGTCTCGGAACGAAATTTGGTTTTGGTTTTAACAAGTGGAATTTCAAGTTCAAGGCAATGACATGAAATGTTAGTACTAGGAATAGAGTCTAAGCTTTAGCAAATATTTCTCTGGTAATTTATTACTAAAACTCTTCTCCGTGATTGTGTAACACTCACCGATGGATCAATTGGGATTTACTCTTATTGTTGTGAGGAATGTTGTGCTTTTGCCTGTGAATAAACAAATCTTGAAATCTTAAAATTACCCCTACAAAAATTGTTCCACTCAGTGAGACAAACAACTTTTTCCTCTATCATATTTCTCTGCGGTCGACCCCCTAGGTCACAGGTCAAAGTCAACATGTTTTGCCTCATAGCCTCGATGTTGACTTTGACCTGTGACGTCGGGTGTTGGCCGCAGAGAAAAATGAGAGAGGGAGAAGTTGTTTGTCTCACCGAATGGAACAAATTTTACAGGGGGCATTTTTACGGTTATGAGGTGACCGATATGTCAAGAACTATGACCTCTGGAGGTCTGTGACCTCCGGAGTTCATCAGGGGTGACCTATATATCAGGTTCGGTCCTTCACAAAATTTGTTCGGGAGGGCTGCGACAATCGAAATTTGAGAAAATTCTGACTGGTGGGTGGGGGAGGAAGTACTTCTCCATGCTCTTTGTGTGGTATCATTTGACTTTCATACTGCTAATGGCCTTCAAGTATCCTGAGTAGAAGAATAGAAATATATAACAAGGGAGGCTCACGACATGGATACCAGGACCTAGGCCCGACACCCAATTTTCTTGATGCATTACCATCTCCTGAGTGGGTTTTCGTCAAAATTAGTCTGTTGAAATGAAGTACTTTTTTTTGCCTATCTCCAATCTCCGAAAATTCCATGAATTTCATTTTCAGAAAATTCTTATGGCCTTTTGTGTGTTAAAAAATTGTTGATCATGGGGGGGACCCCAGGATAATTTTCAAAAACCTCAAACCGTGCGAAGTGCACATTTCATGCTGAGATGGCATCTCGAGATTCGTAATATTGCTCCGGGCTATAAATCCATGCAAACACATCTCGTCGAGATTCTCCTAAATATTCCTCGATGGATTGAGTTCCACGAATGGAACTATTACTCAGATGACAGTCCATATTGGAACGACTACTTTAAACCCACACTGATGAGAATGAAAACATACAGACTAATCTATCATGGATGGATTTGGTCAATCCTCATGTACATTATTAGATTGTATTTTTTTAAAAGAAATTCATGTCATCCTTCTATATTGACTTCTCTGGAATTTTCAAAGTTGCATTTAATTTATTTTAACTATTTCGATCCGATTGGAATGAGAAGTCAAAAAGAAGTGTTTCATCCAAAAGTTAAGAAAAAATGTACTTCCAAAGTCATTTGGAAGTTAAAAAATTATGATAATTGGGTTATTTTTGTAATTGCTAACTTTAAGATAGTAGTTTCCTTAATTTAAAAAAAATCATTTGTCCTCCAACTCGCACTTTTTCTTGTGGACGGTTCGAAATACATTTTGATGACGAAACCTATGTTGAGTTGATTTGATAAAAGTCGACGAAGTGTGCACCTTGACTTCACGAGTCCTCACCGAAAACGGTCAGAAAGATTTCATTCCGAAGATAGAACTCCACTGACGCCTGGTTAATACTTTTGCCGTGCCGAATCCTTTCCTCAGAATTTAACGTTTGTCATATGGACGAATCAACAACAAATAAAGGAAATTTTACCCCCTAACTACCATTACAACCCATGGTCATTTTCAGATGAAAGGAAAAGGAAAAGAAAGTCTAAAGCTGGCGTGAGGATGAGTGCGAATCAATTTCCTAGAAACATGAAAATGTATGAGATGAAGGCGTCCTCACACTTTCCTTATAGTTTGGAATAAATAAGAACACGGATCTTGGTATTTCGCTAAAGGCAGCGCTTGACTGCTCGTGTGGCTGCTTTCAATTAGCTTCCTGCACATGGGTATTCTTTTGTGCCAGTACTAGGTGTACTTTTCCCAACCCAATGAAACCAAGCTTGTATGAAAAAATTACTGTGAATAACATTCTGCACACATCAGTTGGAGAAGTCGATCTTACAGTTTTTGATTATTGAACGGTATTTTCGCTATAACGGCCCTCCTAATTTTTGCCCTCGCACCGCCTCATAACGTAATAACATGGTACATCTGGATTGCTTGAAGCAGAATTCCACGCACCTGCTCGTCAATATTTCTTTCCATGTTTCAAAATTCACTTGCCAAATTCCAAAAAAGGAGTGTGTGCGGCGGAGTTAGTGAACTCCCAGCAACTCATAAGAGTAGTTGGTCAGAAACCTCCGAGTCAGTATTCTCCGTTATTTAGTACAGCCGGGTTTAGTTGTCATTAATTCTGGTGTCCGTGTCAAGTCCTTATTAGTCAAATTGAGCAAGGGTTATCAGTGCCAACCATCGTACATCCTACACTGTGTGTGGTTTAATTATATAGAGACCTTGCTAAACTGGAAGTTATACGGTGCATCTACTCTACAGTCTATTAGGCACCACTGAGACGCACTTTGTCAACAAGTTGTATTCGCGATGCTAAATATTAGCAGTTGTATAGCCTTGTGTCCGTACTGTCAGATACTTGGCAGGTATTTTTGACGTCATAACATCGAGCGGAAATATTATCCATGGTTCATTCTTACACATGTCTTATGAAATCTGCCATAATCTTACTTTCTTCTATCCTGATAGTAGAGGGCATTACGAATAGTTATTTCCTCCATATTATTGTCTTCCATCAAGTTTAGTGTTGTAGTTATGTCTGTCAAAGTCCAGATAACTTATTTTGTAATCTCAAAGCCTCTGTCAAAATGCGAATCATTAACCGAATTGGTTCTGATATTCAAATAGTTGCTGAGACGGTGGATTACCACGATCGAATCTTTCCGGGGTCTCGGAAAGGGTTGACATTGGAAATAGAGCTCTCGGAATGGAATGCGTCCAGTCCGCATATTTGTTTAGACGCAATTTCTATTCCTTCAAGGTTAGGAATTGAAATATTTTAACAGCGGTTTTAAGAATATTTTAACGCTATTACCATTTAGTCTGCGGTGGGATTAATAATAACCCAAAGCATAATGCTTTCAACTCCAAAGTCTGGAGCTGTTAATACTAAGCCAAATTAATATATATATATTGAACTATTACTGTAGGTATTGAATAATTTCCAAAATTTGGGTAATTACTTGTTGGAAAAAAAATTTCTGGTACTATCCGATTTGTTCCAAGAAACTGGGGAAAGTGTCAGAATAAACCATTAAAAAGCATCGGGAGAAAAAAACCGGCGTGGAAAATCCAGAACTACTTCGCTTTTGATAAAAGGACACTTTTTGTTTTCGACTGGGGTTTATTCTCATTTATTTTTTTAAATACCGTCTGACGCGAGAGTTATGTGAAAAATGATAAATCCAGCATAGTCTTTCTATATTCAGGGAAGCAAATAATTTTTGACAAGACATTTTTTATATGCATTATGCACTGAATGTTTGTCAGCTCAATTCATACTGACGGGCTTAATATCTCTATGGGGATTCAATGTTGATAGTGTATAGAATGTAGTTGACCAGTCAAAAATACGTGGATTAATGTGAGTCAGATCAAATCATATATACATTTTCATGTCATTGCATTTAATGCAGTCATAACCTTATGACCAAATATCTAAGATTATTTTTCACTCGTTTTGCTCGTGCTGAATAAGGGAAATCATCTTAATCAGTGTGAAAGTAGGATTTACTTATATCATTTAGGACGATGAAGTTAAGACGAAGTTTTGAATACAAACTTTAACCCTCATCCTCTCATCATTTCGAAGTGACAAGGGCAAATGTTAAGTTAATGTGGAAAAGATTTGATAAGTCCATAGTAAAGGCTACTAAAAAGGGAACCACTTTACATGCGTATCTGGCCTAGACTCGCCATGCAGTTTGTCACGCCAACCAAAAACAGCAGAACGGTCATGAAAAACCATGATTTTTCTATTTTCAAGAGGGGGACCACGTGAACACTTTTGACCAAAATGTTGGGGATAGGCGAAAAGAAGACTTCATTCGTGCTGACGAATTTTAACTTTTCTATGTCAGGGGAACCCCATTGGTGTGAAAAATTGTATGGCGGGCCTAGCTCCGGTACGCATGTAAAGTGGTTCCCTTGTAAGAGCAACAGGAGAAGAAGAGAGTAAAGTCTTCATTCCTCTCATTGAGGACCCGGTACTCCGGTTCTCGCTATGTGATTAATTTTAGAAATATATATATATTGTAATCAATAAAACAGAATTCGTAGAGGCAAACTATATTTCACTAAATATTTGTACTGTACAGGTTTCCAATTTTGAAATGATATCCGAATCCTTGAACACAATATTACTCTTTGCCGTGATCCATGCTGCCATCTATATTGCCAGTAGTGATCAAACAACGCTGCCGACTGTTTTGAATTTATATAAACGCCTCGGAGAAAAAAAGACGCTCGAGTACGGCCAAATATGTTCGAACGAAGAATCAAATGTGCGATGCGAGATTTATGAACGACTCAGCAATTATACCGAAAATCGTCCGGAGGACCAATTATGGTCTAACCTAATATTGGATATAGATTCGTTCCTTCAACACTCAGGCCAAGGCTGCAATGACACGAAGTTGAGTTTTCTTCAATGTATCAGAGGAGTATGTGACTGTGGTCAGAGTGAGATTTTCGGACATACCTATAGTACTGTCCGGGATGACGGAAATTGCAGCCTAACGAAGGGTTCCGTGTGTTATCCAATGGAATATTTTGTTGGTACATACACCGAATATTGGTTTTATCCAGATTGCCAACGAGGTTCGATTTGTACGTTCAGACATAATAAGAAGCCGTGCACGGAGGAAAATTATAACGCCTATAATGAAACACCCGATACAAGCTATGAAGAAGACCTCGATATACTACCACCATGCTTTTGTGAAGACCAAACTGCTACAGTCGTCGATCAACTTGACGAAATGAACACCGTAACAAATCGATTTTATGAGAAACTTGGGCAGTACACTTTAGAGTATGGTGACAAATGTTCTGCTGATGGGAATGTTATTAAAGTAATTGAAGAGGGATTGGCTTTGCAACTCATCAAACCAAATCCCAAAGAGTATCCAACTCTGATCGAAATGATAAATAAGTTTCTGAATGGGAGTGTGCAAAACTGCAACGAGAAAAATAATCTCCAGTGTGATTCCAGTGGAGTTTGTGCTTGTTCAAACCAATTTGATGAGACAAATATAACGACAACATTCGTAGCAGAAGATGGGATTTGTAAACTCAGTCGAGGTTCGTTCTGTTCTCCACAAGATGTCAGTGTGAATACGAATGAAACAGTTTCAAGATGTCAGACTGGGTTGAGCTGTGTTTTACGAAGTAACCAGTTAGCGTGTACACAAAATAGCAGACGGGCGTACATACAACATCTAGAAGATCGGGCGAACGATGACAGCTCACTTGAAGAAGCATCACGGGAAATTTGGGCGAAGGGAGTCTGCATTTGCGCGGGGGTGGGGTCTTTAAATTCTACGTGGTCGTTCCATATGATATTCTTACCGGTGCTTCTCGGTATGGCAAAACTTTTATGGTAAACCATTATCGCCGCATATATTCAAAAGTATATTATCCGATCGATTTGTATTGCAGTCATTTGTGAGATTCGAAGAGACGGAAAATAAAAATGGAGCTGTTTAAATTGACACCAGGGTTCATAAACAGAACTTATTTCCATAATTTACGACGAATTTATGTTTTTGAATATGAACGTATGTTCCGATTCAAAATTGATACAATTTCACTTTAACGTGATGTGAGTCGGTGAGTGTGAGGCCTTCCTTTGACGCAATCAGCATAGATGACATTATGTAGTGCTGTAGTAGTGAGCGGTTATAAACATTACATATACATATGAATTAATGACACATAAGATCACAAAATAGCATTTTCCACAAACATTTAGGTACAGCAACATGTAAAGCTAAAATTAATTAACAGCTATTTTTATCATAATAATTTCCACGAATACTTACATGATAATTTTAACATCACCATTTACAATTTGAAAAAGACCAGAACCATCATTCCAAAAGTTTAAGAAATTAAGCATAACACCATTGCTTTTTGCAACCAAATATTGAACAGATATCTTCTCAGATACTCTGTCCTTGAAATTATTTAAGAGATTGACGTCATCTAAACCGGAATTGACAAGACGAATAAAGCGGTAATAAATGACACAATGTGCCAATGTAACCAAAGAATTTACACATACAAAATTTGATTTACCAAAACCCCTGACTCGGGTCATTTGATCAAAATGAGCCGTTACTCCAAAATTCGTTATAACATTTTTCAAGAATACCCATAGTACATCAGTAGATGCACACATCACATGATGCTGACTGTCAGACCCGACAAGTCCGCACCATGGGCATTGTCCAATTGCCTTAAGGCCCAT
>JAQFYE010003195.1:0-15940 GCA_034694305.1 Protaphorura glebata
ATCCGTTATTATCCGACCCAAAAATTCGGGTCGGATTTCAAATCAGTTATTATCCGACCCGAATCAATCCGACCCGATCAACCCGACTCGATCGGAACCTTAGATATGCAGTCTGATGAAAGATGAAACCGTGATTCAATGTGTTAGTTAGTGCAAGAAATGATGAGAAGACACGTTACACTAAAAAATTATTTAATAATTTTGTCGAATAGTAGTCCTTTTATTGATCAGCTCCAATGTTAATAATTGTTCCAATCCAAAAATTCATCATGTACAACAACAATCCTTTTACACCATCATGTCCTTAGTTTTCTTCTCAAAATTCATGACGAGATGTCTAGTCTTCGGCTTCTGGGAAAGGTCCAGCCATCAAGGCCTTCAAGAATGCTAAACGTTGGGGAAACAAATTGCCATAAATAAAGTCTGTGTTCAGAATTACTGTTCACTCAAGAATTCATGTGTACAAAAATTATGTCTCACAGCCATATGGTACAAATCCCTCTTCGTCCTCCTTTTCACAGCAATCCTTCATGATGGCTCCAGCTTCTTCGGCCGTCAACTGTTCACCTGAAATGATTTGAATTTTATCATTAGTTAGATTAATTTATTAATTAATATTCTAAGTCTTTAGAGGACCACTCCTTATGTATGTACATAGATGGAACATTATTGGGTCAGATTTGTCTGAGACTTCAGCAGGTGCTCAATTGTTTGTCGAATAATATTTTATGTCAACTCAAGCGTCCCAACGCTTTGACCTTATAAATATTTATATCAGGTGACCCTGGCACGAACACCGGGGCACGTAAAGCAGGTCATCACTGATCAGCAACTCAAACACCGACCGGTACCGGTAACGTTGGTTCAAATTATTTTTAGATTTATGACGGACAATTATCCAAGCAGGAACCGCAAACCTGTCTCCCCGTATTAAATATCCGATACATTTTTACTCCTACTGGTAAAGAAAATATTCTAATGAGTTCCTTGAAATGATAAACTTGACCGAACTCACCAAGGGCTTGTAAAATGTGGTTCAACTCAGCTCCGATCATTCTGCCGTCGTTAGCTTTGTCGTACAATTTCAAGCACTCCGTGTAATCGTTAATGTTGCCGACATCTTTGTCTTTCTTGACTGTTGAGAAGATGGGTAAAAATTCGTCTAATTTTATCCTCTTTTCACCTGCCAAATATCAATTATTAAACACAGTTATTTTCCCGCAATACAAGGAATTCTTCAAAATCGTGATGGCGTCAGCTCGCAATACTCTATATGGTAACGCCATAACATATTAAGCCATCCTGCCGTGGACAAATAACTAACTCAGAGGTTATAGATTGTATTCTTACCCTTTTTTTTGGTACCACCCGATTTCTCGATTAATTTCAGTGTTGGGGTCAAATTCAATGCACGGAGGACGTCACCGAGGTTGAAGGCGTCAATTGAGTCATTTCCTTCAAAATCATAGATGGAGAAGGCGAATTTCCCCCCTAAGAAATAAATTCACGTGGTATCATCACAATAATGTCTTAGTGTCTGTTCAGATTGCACATTTCGAAATGTTTTGAATCCGCTTTGTCAGCTCGATCAACTGACCCTAAATACATTTCAGGGCCTTCACTACAGCCGTACTCCATAAATATTGAGAAAACATGTCTTGTGCATATCTGATCAAGTGAATATCCGATATTTCGGCCAATTTTCCCAAAAATGTTTTCGACGACTCTACCTAATATTTACGCATTCTAAACTTTAACTATAATCAAACCTAGGAGAATATCCACAAAACGTCGTTAACTTTGAATATTCGTCACACAAGAAAAAAAAATAAGAAAAGTATGTTATTGCAAAATGAAAGAGTGCTGACTGAATGTCTCAAATAATAATCCTTCTGAAAATGGGATTTATGGAAAATTTGAATTGAAATTTCACTTTGATTTATAATTTGACCTAAACTATTACTTAATTTTTTTCAAAACTGTATCGGAATGTTGTGGTCATTGAATTGCTCTTTCAGTTTATTTATATGCACAGATCTACACAAAAGAATACTATGCACGAAAAGGCGTGTCATTGCCTTCTCACTAAGGTTGTTCGGGGGTTCGATTCTTTATCCAAACTTGGATTGGGCCTTAGTTAAAGAGTTTCTTTTTCACCGGTATTTCTGGACAGGTGACGATTCTAAGCTAGTTCCCATTTCCGTTAGTTAATATGATACTGCAAGTGTCAATTAGTGGAATCTTTTAAAATTCTATGTATGGAAACATGGAATATTGGATGCGTTATAAAAACAGTTTTAGAAAAGTGTTGTAATAAATAGCATAGCTATGCTGCATCCTGAGCTTCCATTGCTACTTATTTACATTCCTTTCGCGAACAAAGCCAATCATTTGTCGGAGCTACGGAGGACGGATGTTCATCGTTATCCTATTTTTAGCAAATGTAGACACAAGAAACTCTTTTGTATCTTCATGACCTCGTGGGACGACGAGGCGTAAGTCGAGCCATTTTATACTACGCCTTTCCTTATTTGTATCTAACCCTAACGAATCTTACTTTATTCGCAATTTAGACCTTTTCTCAAAATTCCTCTTATGGGCGGCCATGTTCATTTTCCATTATACACGAAGTGAAATATTGCTTGAAAAAAAGTTATTAAAGACTTACGCTCTTGGTCTCTCGCGTTCAAATCAGACTGCAGAAAAAGAAAGATTCAATAATTTTGTTGAAAATGAGAAAATAATAAATTTAATGCAAAAGCAGTTACAAATTCTGAGCCAAATAATTACGAATGATTTACCATTTTTCCTAGGGAATAAAAATAATGGAACTGATGCTAAAAACCCAAAAGAGTATCTGTGAAGAAAAATAATTCACACAACTGTTAAAATCTTTCACGATTGCACAACAATTTTGTTTCACAATTTTGAGCTGGATTTCTTACTTTAAATGTATATATCTAAAATATCTCCTTGGCAATTGAACAGAAGACCAGGAGAGACCGAGATGTGTCTAAAACCAGGACTAGAGTGGTAGTAAGACCTTAGGCATATGAAGTTGGAACAATCACTCCTTCCAAAATCCGGATTTTCTAAAAATAGAAAGAACAAGGCTCCAAACGTGTATATATTCAGCTTGCCAAAATCTTCAATTCCTGAAGGTTCGTCAGTTTTTGCCACAGAGTTTTTTCCATATTGCGAGACAAGTTCCAATTTCAAGTTAGGGTTTCTTCAAAGATTGAATGAAATAGTACAATACTGCTAAACCCAAATAAGGTACAATCTCGAAGATTTAATTTTATTTATTTGGAGGGTTTCCTTACAATTTAATTGATACGTACAGGTGCATTACAGCCAACCACTTTCGAAATGGAAACCTTTCTTATGACTGGTAGGTCCGTGGAGAGTCCGAGGTTTTTTCCGAACCGCAATAAGTTTTAACAGAGAAAGTTCCTCACAAGACCACCGTGTGATTTACATATATCAGAAACCGAATTTTATGGGATTATTCTGTCGGATATCGTCATTCGGCCACAAAATTCGGAGTAATTTCATATTCACTCTCTCTTCGTGCCTAATCTCAAAGTCAAAACAATATTAATATCTGAGACACAAAATGCATAATATCCACTGGAGCTGGTACCGAAATAATTAAGTAGTGAATCATCTGGTACATATACTGTATTATAGAACGTAGAGAGACGGCTGTCGGATTTAAGAAAAGGCTGACAAACATTACGATTCAAAAAACCGAATCGGATGCCTCCGTCCGTTCGCACTGGGTGAAGATCCGTACGTCGGAATTCTGTTCTGAATCATTTCTTGTTCGTAATTCGGAACTATCGGTATCAAAGTACAGTATAGTTTGCCCATAATATGTAAGGTTGCAATTGGATTCAATACAATTTAAAATGAAATCTTGTTTCAAATTCTGCAATTCGTGATGTGCATCTGAGCGTTTCATTTTGAAGCGCCGGGTAGACAAAAATTCTAACGCACGGTAAGAGTACTTGATAGTGCACGAGAGAATTACACAGAAGCAAAAAATGCAATCCCAATCCGTAAAACTTATTTGTCATTCTGCCAACTTAAAGTATGGTTGTAGAAGATTTGAGTCAGAAAAGTTTCTACTACATTATGTATTGCTAAAATATACCACCTTACTAACAATAAGTAACAGAATAATCAAATCTACCCAACTCTAGAGTTCTGCCTGCACCCATTGCTAATGTCTTACGACTAATGTCGATTATTGAGACCGTTTACATAATTAATTGGCCAAGGCACTTGCGCATTAGGCTAATCTCATGCATATTCTTTAATGTTTATGATTGTGACGATGAAATTGCGTTGAAGTTTATTTGAACTCTGATCGTATAGAATTGTTTCCACTCTCATTACTGTTGGTGTGGCTGTGTAACCTTAACTCTTCGCTATTTTTAAATTTAAATTTGTCTACAGTCCCAGTCGCAAAAGTAGGCGTTATTGTAAGAACTACAAAGAATGCTACACACCCCTACGGTGCTCTGAACTCAACTAGTGTAAAAATGTTCCGATTTTTCTGTTGGATTATTCCCAAGTAGTTCAGCATACTAGTGCAGTGTAGTGGACTGTCTATTCAAAATGTCTAGTGATGTAAATCACGACCTTTTTAGAAAATTTATTACATAATATGAATAATCTGGCCAGATAGACTATACATAAGCCAACTCTTAATTAATCCATACAATGGTTCGTGTCACAGAGGAAAATTAAATTCAGCATTATTAGGATTTTTCATTATTTTGAGGCAGCCGTTATGTTAGTACCTTCACGCATACTGACCATGATTAGGATGACGTCATGCCCCACGCCATAGCTGAAAGTAACAGACTTTCTTCACTTTCTCCACACGGGTCCGGGAGAAAGACCCAGTCTGCTTGAACGCTGGCATCCTAGTCAGTTATATGCAGAAATTAAGTTGTAATAACAGTCCGATTACATTCAAAATTCAAGAAATAAATTCCAATATAATGCAGTCAAAATTGAAACAATTTATTAAAATTTGCATACCGTAATGATCAACAGAGAATTAGATGGCAAATATAATGAGATAGTGAAAGTATACTATGTGTCTATGCAAATGCTTATTCATCTGAGTAGCTGACAATGAGCACAATGCGAGAATACTTGCGAAATACTCTCCTGACCCATAATTAACAAATGAACAAATATCGTGAGAAATTATAAAAGTTTGAAATTCTACAGAAATGAAAAATTTGGACTAAACTGATAAGTAACAAAAATAGATAAACCGATTCTCCACCGTGACGGATTTCAGAATCTTGCAAGTTAAAATTAATTGACTTAAATTATTAACGAGATTTTAGCGATTACGTGAACAATTCACTTTTTCCGTATGGTTCTCAAAGTCCATTCGACACCGTCCTGAAAGGTTATAGAATTAGAATTCAGTCACATTTGGAAAAATACGAATTCAATGAAACTTGTCCCAGACGATTCGGCTCGGGTGATTGCCGTAGAATTCATGCACAATCAAAGGTGGTTAAACATAGAAGTGTGATGTAAAACTACAGATATGATCCTTTCAGTGAGATGGTCGCCTCAGGCAGGTTTCCTGTAATTTGGCATATTAAAATATATGTGATTGGTTACCTTCACACCTTCTCCACTTGCGGCAGAGCAGCCCTGGATTTGCCAAGCTCTGTCTCGAATTGTGTGAAGATTCAAGGAACGAGCAATGTCTGCTGTCGTGGCGGAATCCGCCAGATCCTGTTTATTTGCAAAGACCAAAAGCGGAACTCCAGTCATTTTCTCATCTTCCAAGAGGTCAAACAATATTTCTCCACTCTCACTGAGTCTTTTTCTGTCAGCACTGTCAATCACGTATATCTGTTTCCAAATATAATAAAGAAGCTTTGTTTATGACAAGACATGTACAGGACAATATTTCGTGGTCAACTTGTACTCAATCTAGGGGGATACTTTCTCCAATACGTAATGGAGAAAGTTGATGACGGACTCTTTTCGTACCGAGCCTTGGACAGATTTCTCTGCATTATTACTCCTCGTTGTAATATCTAGAGTCATTATTTGACGTTTTACTCAACTTTACTAGAAAATTCTAGTGGAGCTATGGTGCGATCTATAAAATATGTACTACCAGTTTTCGAAGTTCAACATTTTCGCTCTACTTTCTCCATTACACCTTATGGAGAAAGTAGTGGCATTAAAATCGGTCTATATTGGAGATCCCCGAATCGTATTGGAGCTCGGGCTTATTAGAACAATTATGGGAAGTAGAGCTTACCAGAGCATCTGCATTTTCCAAATAATTTGTCCAGTACGGTCGAATATTCCGTTGTCCACCAACGTCCCAAACATTAAGTCGTACTCCGGTGTCACTTTGAACCGTTTTAACATTGAACCCACGAGTTGGACTTGTTTTCATGTGCTCATCCGTCTCATTTGCTAGAATCTTCAATAATGTCGTTTTCCCAGCATTATCAAGTCCTAACAGAAGGATTCGGTATTGCGAAACTCCACTATTTCCAGATGTATGAACCGCAAGTTTTTTCAAAAGTGACAGTAGACCCTGCATATTTTGTGAATACTTTAATTACATGACCCTCATATGACCGTACCCTACACACAAGTTAACAAGCTGATCCCATCTTCTTAGAACTATACGAGTTAAACAGAAATCTTTCAATATATAAAGTCTCCGAATCCACAATATTTAGTATATGATCTCGCAGTTTGGTTTCTGATTAGATATTCAGATATCTGCATTTCAAATGCAATTGTCATATAACACATCGGATTTCCGCAAGAAATCTGGCTCCAATTATCGGACAAATTCTCCAGTAAAGCTGATCAATCAGACTTACGAATCAAGCGATCCGACACTGCCACAGATTAACTCAAATCATGTAAGAATTATCCGATATAATTTCAACTTTAATGTATGTAATAGTGTCTAATAGGGTGGAACTAAAGTCGATATTTTGACAAAATCTTCCTAATACATAGAGAAGGCGAGTCAAAATTAAGCATCCCGAAGCACTAAAAAGTTTGCAGTGATTACCTTAGCAACAGCGAGAAAGTTAAATAGACTAACCATTGAAGATGTTTCTTGACTTTTCTGGCTCCGGCTGTTTTGTGCAATGTTTGTTTGTATATTTTAGAAAATTCCGTCAACTTCAATAAAAACGTTTTACTACAGAAATAGTATGAACTTCATGGAACTTGGAAATTAAATATTAGAAATCAAGGAAAAGCAAGGTTTGGTTGGTAACCTCTATATGTTTGTCTATAGTCGTCATAGCGACGTGATGCAACGACATACATGTGGTTGTCCAAGGTACGAGTACGAGTTAACGCAATCCTTTCAAGAAATCAATTATTCACGAAAACGATGGAAAGTGGTATTAAAAGTGGGCCAGCGGCGGGGTATTGTGAGGAATAAATATCCTGCGATCTGAATAACCCAGTATAAAGGCATTTTTCAGGTAGGTTCATTTTATTCAAAATCACGATATTATTATAAAGGAATTACAAAATGCTGGAAATAAAATACTTAAGTATTGTAAAACGAATGAATTTTTTTTTGTCTGTGACGTCTACAATGGATGAAATGTCTAACCTAAATATTATGACATATCGGTAATTTAATAAATTTAAATCGCCAAACCATCAATAAATGCTGGATAAGTAATGCGCATGAAGTATGAAAGTAAAGACGTACAATAAAATGAATCTTCATTTTCTGCCAATTACTATTATTATTATTTGTCATATCAGTCATCAATAATTTCATCCATGAGTAGTTAAGTAATATAAATACACAATTTTTTATAACCTTCGCGCGCGCGTCCAGAGAAATCTTTTCGACACTATTGTGGAATTAAACTACAGCAACATTTCAATCTTCTCGACAGCGTACGTAATTTTTGATGCCAAATACGGAGTACATCCATACTTCTCAATCGAACTGAATTTGTACGTCTTCATGGGTTTGTTATGCTCCAACAGTGTGATCGCTTCCATGAGTGGGCAGAGAATGGTCTTTGTATGATCCCGGAAGTTATTAATTTGCATAGTGCCGTTTGACAAAACCATTACAACAGCACGAGATGTTCTGAACCAAGTCCAAACACATGGCAAACGTGCCATACAAGCAGAATCAGGAGTCGGTAAGTCTCCACCAGCCTGTCATTTAAAAATCAATTCGTCAATTGCCAAATCTCATGAACTCTAACAAAATATAAAAATATCCAAGTAATTACTCACCTTAAGCAAATTCTCACTCATGTATTGCTCGAAGTAATTGAGCAATTTCACTTTCTTCTGGAGATCCAACGGGTAACGATCTTTGTGATGATAATGTTCTTGCCCAGTTTTATCGATGTAATGCATTGTGCGAGCATCAGCGTGAAGAATCATTTTAGTCATGTCATTGAAGCTAACTCCAATCGCATCATCAGACAACTGGTAACCAAATCCATACTTGTCCGAATAATCCACCCATTTGGCAATCCACAGGAGTGGAGAGGAATTTGGGTCTTCAACATTGTCTGAAAATTAATAAAATAAAATTATTTCGTTAATATATTGCACTTGCCTGATTTGTTTGTTTATATTTTAACTTACCATCACTTCGAACTGGTTTCTTCGCTGGTTCGGAGGCCATCACTTTCCTCATTTGTTTCAGGAGATTATTCATAGCACTTGTAGCATGTTGCTTCCATGGTGGACAATTATCAGACGGTTTTGCCAGTCCGAAAACAGTCCCAGCAGTGACTGGTGACTTTG
Source organism: Protaphorura glebata (assembly GCA_034694305.1). NCBI lineage: Eukaryota > Metazoa > Arthropoda > Collembola > Poduromorpha > Onychiuridae > Protaphorura > Protaphorura glebata. The sequence continues at coordinate 8,815 of JAQFYE010003195.1, forward strand.
GATTATGATCAAGTAAAGGTCGTTTCATCATGAGATTTGGAATTGCAGGCACTAAAAGCCCACTGAACAAATCTTTCTCCTGAGTGGCATAACGTGGAGCCATTGTAAGAATAGAAGCCGGGAGGCCCTTCGGAATTGAATCTAAACAAATTAAAGAAATCCAGTTATAAATTATATTGAAAATTGACAAGATTATAAAGGATATTCCATTCTGTACGAGTCAAGTTCAATTCCCAAAAATGAATGACAGAATGATCGGAATGTCTGGAATTTTGGACCCAATATTCCGAATCCAATTCTTAATCGATAGGGAAAAAATCAGTTCTAGACAGTTAATCACGCCGCAAGTAACCAGACCCCTAAAGCGAAACAACTGTTGAAGAAATGCACCCTTTACACGTCGTAAGCGGTAAATTCACATACGGGCGGGTTAACCCTGGGATCCCTAGGCCGTGTCATGACTATGCACATTGCTTTTGTATCAAAAATTTTCTGAAAGAAACTTCCAAGCCATCTACTGGGCTTCCAGGTAATCCTCATCGAAGCATCTATCTATATAATGTACCAAGGGCCAAAGCAAACAACCTTAACCCCTATTTCATACGAATTTTGTAAAAAATCTGACAGAAAAGCTCTATGTTAAACGGAATATGCTACGCCAGTGCATGGCTATGACAAGGTCAAACCTGAGTCCCAGGTTAGTGCATAGGCATGACCAATGGAAAAACATTAGTCCTGAGCTAGTGCATGGGCGTGCGCGGCGTATGCAATGCTATACATTGCATTGTGCATAGCCATGTACTAGCTTGGGTCTTTGGCCTATATTTTATCGTCAGCTATCCCAGGGTTAAAGGCCGCCTCTCGTGGTGGCGAGGGAAATCACGGAATCACAATTATTCCTAAGGGGGAGGTACCTGTGAAGTCTGCAGATGTAAATCGAAATCCATTGATATTCTTTGGTCTTGGTCTACGAAAACAATAGCTTGGAAAGAGAAGAAGGAGAGGCAGGACCATGCAAGGAATTTGAAAAGCTCTTTTCAGGACTCGAACAGCGAGATAGTGACCCAAGTTTTTAATGATTGGAAAAGAACACTTAGGAGTGTAAATAGTGTAATTCGGGTCCGGGGAGAAAACATCGATAAAAGGAAGTTCATTCGTAAGCGCCGAATCTAGGTGGGATAAAATTCCGAATTTTACTCGTATAGGCAAGAACACCCAGTAAGATATTTTGATATTTATTTTTATTATTGCAACATTAGAATGTGTACTTACTTTTGCATAAGAAATCCGAGTTCAATATTTGTTGAGCATTTGGTCGGTGTGCTGGATCAACCATAAGCATACTTTGAATCAACGTGCGAGCAGTAGTTGAAATCTTTCCGGATGGAATGAAATAATCACCCTTCTTAATTTTCGTGTATGTATCTTTCAACGTAGCGGTCTCGAATGGAGGTTTTCCAACGAGCAATGTGTACCTAAAACAAGAATAAAAAAATTCTAGTTATTATTTAAAACTCAAAGAACCCTCGCCGAAGGAAATAATATCCAAAGTATTAATTATAATGACAAGATGAAAAATAAACTTACAAAATACAACCAATGGACCAAATGTCCACCTCAAAACTGTGTCCTTTCTTATTGAGCACTTCTGGTGCAATGTAATTTGGAGTTCCACATAGAGTCCTGTCACAAAATAGAATTTTAAAAATAAAATATATTGACACTAATGAGTTGCTGCCAGTCACAATCACAACTATAAATCTTACCGTTTCCTCTCTCCAGAAAATTCTACAATAGTAGCAAGGCCAAAATCTCCAATCTTTAAATGGATTTGTTCACTGATGAATATATTACCCAACTTGAGATCACGATGAATAATATTCTTTGTATGCAAATATGTAACAGCCAGCATAATTTCGCGGAGAAAGTAACGGGCTTCGGTTTCTTGTAATACACGTCGACGTTTCTGGAGTTCCATGAGACTCTACAATTTAAGAATTGTTAGTTTTATCTATAATCAATCAGCCATACATCCTTTTTTAAATGCTGCTTATCTTCAGGGGGACTCACCTTTTTTGTGCACAACTCCAAAACTATATAGACGAACGAATCATCTTCAAAGAAGGAAAAGAACGAGACAATGTAGTCATGATGAAGTTCCCGATGAATCGATATTTCCTGTAAACATAAAATTACAGCCATAAATAAAAAAAGTAAATCATTGGTACAGTAAATCCAGAATACTTCGGAAGCAAACCATCTATTTACATGGAACATGGGCGAAAGTTAGAAAGTACAACGAATCGGATAAAGAGAAAAGAGGAAGGAAAAGAACTTTTTCTCAATCACCGGCGTCGGGTCATTTGAATTGATTTATAACACGTTGTGTGTTTACTAGTGCAAAGTACCCGGTTCCGGTTTGACGACCAATGATATAAAACTCAAATTCAGTCCGAAACATTACTATGACCATGTGCGGGACATCAACATGTTGAAGGAACGATGAACTCGAGTTCATTCTTCGAATGCACTGTGGTAGTCAACAAATCGATATCTCGTGGTATTTCTTACGATTCCTCAACGAAAATACCCACCCTCATTTATTCCAATACCCGTCTCACCGGGTTGTTCACACATTGGAGATGTCATGTCATGGCATTATTGAAATTTCAAAAGCCTTTATAAATTATAAACTGCTACCGCGGCACGACAATAGACTGGAGCTTAATTTAAATGCACTGAGTCGTCATAAAATAAACAAAATAAATCTCAGTCTTACCTGAGCCATTTTCTCCCGTTGGTGCTGCTTGGTCAGGAGATTTTTGTTCACAATTTTACAAGCGAAAAGCTCATTATTCCTCATATCACGAACTTCATAGCAACGAGCAAATCCACCCTAGATTTGAACAAAAATCGAAATTAACTTTTTTGTCGTTCAAGAAATTTCAAACTCTTGTAGCATCACGCGAAAAAGCAAAGCAAAACTACAAATGCGTTACTGTTCGAACCATGAATAAAATATAAAATAGTCGTGGTTTTAATTTCAGCCCAATGGACTTAAATTATTAGATCGATCATTAATCGATTGACAAAAAATAACAAACCATTTAGGCTATAGTTTATTGACCGGGTTGGGCTGGAGCAACAGCCCATCTTAATATCTTCATGGTTTGATACTAAGGACAAGGAGTATCGACTATTCTTCCCTATCATCGACTCCACCTTCAAGAGTCATTATAACTAACTATTTCAGTATGCGAAGTTACGTGTATTCTTTGGCCAGCCATGAACTACTTAATATTTGATTGCATCCGACGAATCACAATGCTAAAATTAGACACAGGTCAGTGATCGCAAGCCGAAACCCACATATCCGAAATACAAGATACAAAGAACGTTAATTACACCCGACGGTATTGGATAATTAACAAACGGAGTGTAAGGGAGATTTCGTCCATCGTTTCAGAAAATGTTTGAAAAATTGTACAAACTTTAATATTCTAACGGACTCTATTGGGAATTATCTCAAGAAGAGAACTAGGAAGCGCGTTCCGTAGGTTGAGACCACTGATTACGAAAGCTTTTTTTTAAAAAACCACATGGGTGAACTATGGCCTCACCGGCGTATTGAAATTTAAAACGTTTCCAATCGATGAGATTCAGTTAATTTAAAATTGCCATTTCTGCAAGCTTTATTAAACTATAAAAAAAACTGAGAAAGACGACGACACGACTGGCACTGGAGCGAAAGGAAGGCTGGCTTAACGATGCACCTTGTAAGTATGTATATATGAAATTCGGTTCTATTAATTACAAAGAAAACCCTTGTCGGAATGTCCGATATTTTCATTCTTTCGATTTTTGAAATTAGAATGCAATGCAACCCTTCGTGGGTGGGCTGAAGTGCTCCAAATATTCGGTACTGTACGAGACAGATCAGTGTTGCCGCCTAACATAACGTAATGATTCCATAATTTTTTTTACAATGGCTTAATTTTAATTACGGTGAATGTCAACAGTCAATTAATTCAAGATGCCGTTCAGAGTTCGGAATGGATTTCACAATACAAGTATATACCAAATCCTCAAAACTATCAAGCATCAATTTGACCATTTACCAATAAATTATTCCGCTGGAAGGAAGAATGAAAGAAAAGACTCAATCATGTCTATAAATTATGTAATCATAAACATAAACCCGACATTGTGAAGCAAAAATTCCATAATATAAATGTCAAGTGACTGCATGCACGCGTAAAGAAAGGAATGCCAGGTCACTCAAATGCCCAATGCTACACTATGTGTTGAATGCGTGCGTGTGTGCGTGTGATATGACGGATGGATGGCCGTTGCCCCGTTCCTATGCTCTGCCATCCTCTCCCATGTAAATCCAACCCCACGTAACGTACACATCCTATCATCCTATTCCTAACGTCCAGAAAAAACTCGTCTCGTCTTAAGAAAAATTAACTGAAAAATCAAAAAAATGACTGCTTACCTTGCCCAGAAATCTTCCACGATTGTATTTCCGATTTTTAGTTTTATCATAGATGACATCCGGGATGTCAATGTCTGGGTCTCCAGTTTGTCTTGGAATAGCAGCGCCTGAGGGTGGGGCTAAAATCCCGAGCGGAACACTGGCTTTCATCTTTAACGCAGCCATTCTTCTTGTTAAGTCTAGGTCTTAGAATTAAATTAATCAGTTATTTTTCACCAGTTGTGTTTTGGACTGTGATTGGAATGAACTGTGTGGTTGAAGATGTGAGAATGTAATGCTTTGACTCTCGTCTTCGGTCTCTCACGCTCACCCGTCTCTTTCTTATTTTGTCTTCTCAACCCCTAAGGTTTAAAGTGAACGGAGTGGAGTGTGGTTGGATGGAATGGAACGGGGGGAGGAGGAATCGAACCCTCCACTCCAATCACACCAAATGACCGTTGGGAATGACAAGGATGAGAATCAGAGAACCAAACACCACACGAAAGCGGCGGGATGTGAGGGCGCGAAGGAAACTCAACATGCCCCCGCCGGATCATAACAATGATTTTTAATTACCAAAAATGACGATTAGACGCCCGGGGGTTTAATTTAAATTTGTACTTTTTGACCCGACGTTTATTTGAGCTCTGGAGTGCTTTGAACTACGCGCTCTTATGGAACAACCTTACAACCTGTCACGTTAATTCTGAAACTGAATAGCAGGGTGGAGGGCTATTTTTCCTCGTAGAAATAGACCATAAGCCATCATTTGACAAAATAATGTGATTATCTGAATTCTTATGGAAAAACCTATCACGTTACTCGACCCGGCATTTAATCGAACCCAGGCGTCCACCATGAAATCCCCCCCCCCCCCCGTGTCCAGTCCGTTATTTTAAGGTAGGATGACAATTACAACGTTAATTCTGAAACTGAATAGCAGGGTTGGGGGCTTTCTCCCTCCTAGAAATAGACCATAAGCCATCATTTGACAAAATAATGTGATATCTGAATTCTTATGGAACTATTTATCACGTGAACCGACCCGGCGTTTAATCGAACCCAGGCGTCCATTTAAACCCCGCTCCCCCCGTGTCCAGTCCGTTATTTTAAGGTAGGATGACAATTACAACGTTAGTTCTGAAACTGAATAACAGGGTGGAGGGCTTTTTTTTCCTCGTAGAAATAGAGCATAAGCCTTTCTGCGGAGCACACTGGTGCACAGTGGCACAGAGTGATTGTGACAGGCTTCGATGTCTACCTTAAGCCATCATTTGACAAAATAATGGGTGATATCTGAATTCTATCATCCAGCAAATCAGGATCTAGATAATAAATCCAAAGTATAACCCCCCAGTACTATTTATTTTTATTTTAGAAGTAGGTCGTGTCACAGTCAACTCTCTATATATCAACCTTCCCTATATCGAACACCTCTATATTTCGATCAAAACGCCAGGACCGCAGGAACACCTTTTGCATGCCCTTCTGTGTTATTCCACTTTCTCTATATTAAACTTTCTCTATAATGGACACATTTTGGTGCATTTTTCGAGTTCGGTATATAGAGAGTCCACTGTATAATAATTCAGTGTCATCGATCAGTTCGGCTCGTACGAGGTGACCCCGCTTCTTGAGAGAAGTTACTCTGCTGGCAGTCGCGCCATCGCACATCCATCATATAAAATCAATACTAAAGAGACACGCATTAATTGACACTGTTCGCCATTCGCATTTAAACGGCTCTGGTCCTTCCAACCTAATTTTTGGACCATATGTGTATTTTTCATCAGGGTTGGTTTGTTTTAAAACATCTGCTTTGTGCTTAATACTTGTTTATTATGTACTGTTTTTATAAAAAATACATTGATTTAAAACAAAAAATAAAAAAATTGGAAAAATCGAATTAGATAAAACAGTACCTGTAGTTGGAGTTTGGACTTCATCGTTCTCTTCCCGTACTCGATTGGGACACTTGTTCAAGTGAAGCTTCATGCGACCAATGGCTGCTGAACATCCATATCCACAGCTTCTACACCTAACTCGTTTAGTTTTATAATTGTGCTCTTCGTCCTCAAGATCTTCAAAATAAACCCTCTCAGGGTATCTCCATCGTCCAGGCATCCCTAATCCCTTGATAGTTAATAACATAGAGTTCGTAATAATAAATACGTATGAACGGCTTTTTTGTATGGCGGAACGAAATTAATATAATTGGAAAACAAATAATTGGTTAAGGAAGATTTGTGTACCTGTTTGTTATGATAAGCTGAAAAGGTCAGGGTAGGTCAAAGTTCATAAACTCCTCTGGCTGGTGTGGGTCCGTGAAATTTGACTGTCGTTCTGCTCTGTCCTCACACAATCTGTCAAACTGAACAGCTGACGCGAGCGAAAGCGAATTCAGCGCGCTTGGAATCACGCTCAAATTATTGCAGCCGGACAGTAAGCATAGAGTAGGAACGCTGTTACTAGTCCGCCATACTTGCACTTGAAAACGCACGAAATTCTCCCAAAAAATTTGCATATCATATCAACTCTTGGTTTTGTCAACAAAAACTCACCTCCATAAGCTCAGGGCAACTCCACGTTGTTTGTTGTTTGGCCTCTCGGCCCAACCGGGTGGGTCAGTCTCTACAGAGGGCATGGGAC
>JAQFYE010003196.1:0-15938 GCA_034694305.1 Protaphorura glebata
GTCAACAAATATTTAATTGAGTTAGCGACGCTCAAAGTTTCAAAGTAGTCTGAGAGATAATAAACACCCTGTACATAGTGATTTGTGGAGATTGTATAGAATATTGCTTGAAGATCATGGTTGTAACGTCTCTAATTTTATAATAATGAACCAAAATTTTATCTGCCGACAAATCGGACATGCTCTTGCTCACGAAATTTGAAGTGATTTGTTGAGTTAGGTTTAAGTCAGCGTCCACATTTAAAATAGTTTTCTTGTTAGATGACAGAAACTTTTAAAATGGTACAAAATGTTTTGGATTTAGCAAGAAATTATAATTGAAACCTTGTTGGTGACACGCACTATGTACGTATACATATGAAATGGAGATAATGATTGAAGATTTTTGGAGAATCTGCCAGCACAACAATCAGTCTGCAAGTCCACTTTACACATTTACATGGTTGATGGACAGTTTTTCTGATAATCTTCATAACGTCCAACACTAGCCTCCAGCCTTGGCGAGAGACAAATTACTTGCAGTAATTTTCTATCCGAAAAACTTGCTTGACCTCTTCAGTTCACAAAAGTATGTGATCTTTAATTTACACTTTACGCCATGCAATCATGCATTGTAGTACAATCATGTTTACGACATAACGTTTCCACTTTTCGTGTACGGATGACCGAATTGTACGACTGGTGAAATGTCAGACCATTTTAACTCTTGTAGAATAAACTGTGCAGTTCCGTTAAACTACGAGTAAAAGCCCTCGTTTGGTTTTGAGAAGTACGAAGTAGAATCCGAGAATTTCAAAGTAATGCAACATTTGAAGGTAATTAGAATCGTAGTAAAATGCGACAATAGCATCATTAGTCCGTAATTTTGGATCGCCGATTGTTAGGCAATTAAGTCATCGTCGAGCGAGATAGCAACATTGATTTATCAGCGGGTGTCGGCAATTCCGAGTTTCAAGTTTCAAGTTTAGTTTTATTTAAGTGTCAGAACCAATCCCATGCAATTATTTGAAAAACTCCCAGCGAAAATCCTGAGTTCTGATATTTGTTACAAGATAGTTCGGATATTCAGGTTTCTTGTCGAGCTCTGAAGAGCATAGTAGTATGTCTGATTTTTCTTTTATCAGATATCAGATTATCTTCCTTCAAAATTTTTGTTTAAGTATCCGATTCAGTGATCCGATGCTTCTATGCCTTACCATGCCAGCTTATTTATGATCACATTATTTGCTTCTAATTTGTATCGTGCTTACCCATATTTTGAACGTTCGTCAGAATTTTTAATGCAAGTATTTTCAATTTTTAATCGATTGAAATGACATGGCATAAATGTCTTAATACTCGGAGGTTTTTATTTACTTTTATCGTTAGGTCTGCCTTCGGTAGTGTTCTTTAGAGATTGATGACTCTGAAATTTAGACGGTAGAAAGTTTATGATTGTTATTTGAGTGTGGGAGTCCACAGCTGAGGATTTAAAGAGAGACAGGTAGGAATTTATTCCTCGGTGGTATTCCTGGCATTCGGTGGGAAATACCCTCCAGGTTCCAAAACTCAAACCAAGGCAAGGGATGGACACTTGGCTATGATTAATTCAAAGATCCAATGCCGCACCCTGCCCATACTGTACTACAGAAATATGTGTTGCAGGGATAGTGTATTTTAAAGCTGAAACGTATGATTGCCTCACAATCCGGAACCAGATATATCACTCAAGGAGGCAGTCTTACACACTGCAAGGAAATGTCTGCTCGATCCATTTGTCTAAAATCACACAAATGTGAATTTATTTTTGTTTGTTAAAGAAGAGTTATGGTGTACAAATATTATGAATAAAAAGGCTTTTCCACAAATTACATAAAATAGCTTTCTATCACTGCATTTACCAACGCCAGATATTAATGATGTAGAGCAGACAGAGCTAAAAGTCTCGGAGAAAGGGCAGCATAAAACGTGCATTAATTTCTAACAATGTTATTGTATTTTATTGAACTTCTGTACCACACCTGACTCAGCTTCAGCATGTGCCGAAAATGGAAAATATTGGGAAAGTGAAATGTTGCCGCTTTTCTTTGCACCTTGTTTTTCCAAGGAGTCGAACCCACAACTTATAGTGAAATAGTGTGTAAAACTAAAAGCTCCAACGCAGTCACTGGATTGTATTAAATTATTTGAGCACTTACTGACAGGAGTGTAGAAAATGATTTGTTGCTGACTATAAAACTCTGATATTCAATCCACGATTATATTCCATTGTAATTAAAATTAACGGTAGCAATGGTAGCATTCTAAAGAACATAATATGTATACCAATGTGAATATCTGAGGATTGACAAGTTCTTGATGAGTCGTCCGTGATCTGCTATAGTGAACTTTTCGGTTGCGCTGATAGATGTGCCGATCTCCAACAATACTTATAATTATTGATTTAATTACACACGAGCAATTGGTAGAGAGAGAAATGTTGTGGCGTATGTGGGCGTATGCGGGGCTTAACCACTTTTGTTTCTGATGAAAACATAATGATTTTCTTCAACTTTACCCTGAATCGCAATTTTAGCCACGAAGAACTTTGTGAGTCTGAGTGCTGGTTAAAATGTAAAAATAATGTAGAGTAATGTGTAAAGTATTAACTAGTTTTGTTTTGCAAGCTGATTCGTGGGGTATCATTTTAGTTGAGCAGCAGTCGTTGGTAATAATGGTATCGGACCGAACGGCAGCATAAAGAAAAATAGTTAACTAATCACTCAGACACATAATATGTAGTATTATTTCTCCGTACTAAAGATCTGAACTGATTTTTTAACACTGACTTTCGTTTCAAGTAGTGCCTGTACATTTGTGGATTCGATAATTTCTCTTCATTTAACCTTCGATGAAAAAGTGTCGGTTGCACCTGCACCTTGCATGACACATTAAAATGCAAAACTATAAGATCAGACAAGAAGAATATATTACGACATATGTACCAAAATCAAATTATCTGGAATCTTGACCGAGGCGACTTAAAAATTAATGTCGCGTTCGTGCCAAAAGTGACAAACAAACTTTTCGCGTGAAGTTTAACTACAGGGTCAGATGCGTGGGTGTAAACACAGTCAGCGATTACTTTTGTCTGAACCAAAACAATCAATTCATTTGTTTTATTTCTTTCTTGTTTTTCTCTTGACACCCGATGCATCTCGGGTAGAAGTCTGAGAAGTACTGAGTCAACCAATGGACTCAAACACAAAGTGTGTTTAAAAGATAAACTATGTCTTTCATTCTATTCCATTTCTTAACACAGAACAGCAAAAATAAAGTTTTACATCTGAGAGCGGACAATGAAACTTATGTTACATTCATAAATGTCTACCGAATTAACATTTACTGAGAAAATGTAACACTGAAATTGCTCGCAATGCTTGCAGAAGTGTACCAATTTTAACAAAATGGAAGAACATTAACTGATAACACTTGCATTAACTGATGAGTTACTGAGAAATACATTTTTTGATACTTTAGAAAAAAGTTTTTCTTTAAATTTTGAACAAGAAATTACGCCCTAATTATCCAATTAAACTGCATGATCCCACTGATTCCGTAAAATATAGAACGGTTGTGGCCATCTTATTATCCATATTACAATATTGTGCATTGGAGGCTAATCTCAGACGAAGCATTGAATCAACACACCGTCATTCTAATTCGGTTTTTACGATGCATTTCTGTACTGAACGAATAGCGTTAGGCTTCCCAAAATAATTGTGGGTGAAATAAGTATACTCGTCATTCTTACAAGAGTTTCAAACTTCAAAGAATTCGGGAAATATGTTCGAAAGGTTCTATAACGTTGAGGGGATTAATTTGGAATATGGCACCACCGACAACAAGTTTTGGGACGATGTCCATTCCTAAAATGTTGTAAAATTGGTCAATGGGTTTAACAGTATTCAAGGACATGTTTCAATATTTATTTACTGGTACGCTTTCGATTGCGCTCTGCAATCTTCTTCAGACCAACAAATTTACAGTTTTTTTATTTTTGAATTTGATTTTGATTTTGATGTTGTAAAATTGCCTGACTATTTCCTTTTAACTCAAACATTTATCCGGCTCTCGAACGAGTCGAAAGATGTTTTCGTAAGCGATCAATTTTGATTAGGTATTCTGTGCGAAAGATTACTACCTATTTAATTTATTCTTCAATTCAAATATGTCTTTTTTACTTTGAGATCATTTATCCGAAAAAAAGAATGTTTCGTTAAAGTTTGAGTTTTTTCCGAATTAAGATATTGCAAATCTGACTTTTTCTTCTAAGTTTATTTGAGTACCTATGTATTCACTCCTAAAAATAAATATGTACTGTTTCTCTATTTAAATAAATTCTATGTTTTCCACTTCAAATGCTTAAATATCTGAAAAAATTAAAGATATGAGTGCGTTATATTTTAAAAAGCAATTCTTTCGATTTCTATTATTCTTGCTTGCTCGAAGCGCTTTGAATATGATGAAAATTATAATTGTGAGTACTTTTTCTAAAAAATAAATCTTACTAATTTAATTTCTTATTAAAATTACGGGTGGACGCTGGTAGCCTTAAGTTTTCAGTGACTACACATAATACATACATATTTAGATAAAAAGAAATACTTTGAATTTTGTTAAATTTTGTTCGAAATGTTTACATTTTAAGTAGGGGCTTTTTGGAAGTTCGAGTTTGTTGGAGCTATTCTATAACAAAATGTAATTGTATTCTGTGTCTTATGGCAATTTTCGATGGAAAACGGAGACTGAATAAAAAATTTGGTTTAAAAAAAAACTTCACGTTATTTAGAGAAAGAATGCCCTTACGACATGACCGGACCGGACCCCAGATTTCTTTCTGAAACTTTTGTTCAGAAGAATCAAGTAAGGATTCTGATGGAACCATTTCGAAACCTGTCGAAAAAAACACTTCCGTCTCTTTTCAAAAGTATCGGTAAAGTCTCTTTTTTGGTAAGAGCGTAAAAATCGGGACTTCTCCACACCGGGAGTTTATGTCCGGGTCGTTATAATATAATTTTGTGAAATTTGCTCCAAAGTATTTTGAAAGGAATCCGGGAGGTCGTATAGAGCATCATTTTTCAAAAAGAACGTCAATAGAATTTCAAAATAAAATATTCCTGAGTACTTGGTACTGATCCGGCCAGCGAAACTAAGGTTCACACGTTAATCTGTTGAACGTTTTATTTTGAAATTGGATTGGATTGAACACTTATATATTTCAGTTTTCAGCTCCGTAAACATCAAAGACGTATATTGATTTATCAATGAGTAAAGGAATGAGCCTTAATCTTTCTTAAATTAAATCGGTTGTGTCAAATATTATGTATCAATATTTTGTGCGGAGCGTCGAGTGCCTTCCTTGGTTTGAATCGAGCACGTGTCTCTCCGGTCACCAAAATTGAATCTTTCTCTCCTTCCTATTTTGTAATCTCAAGTGAAAGGTCCTGTCCGTCCTGTGTTGGCTCATACAATTACGAAATCATAATTTCATCAGTTTTTTCAATAATCATACTTTAAAAATAATTTTGCACTAATTTCTGGATTCTGTAAGTAATTTTATTTAATTTTTTTATAGTCTTTAATTTAAATCTATTTCATTTTGGTAATTACTCAGAACTCGGATTTATTAATCGGGTCAAAGACAAAAATAAATACTTTGCGTAGGTAGTCCTTTATAATTTCGCTATGTTGCAGTTCTATCTCCAAAGATATTATCTTCTGGAAAATCTGAGGTGACGGGGTTTGGGGACTTAGTTGTTGTAACGCTGTTTTCATTGACTGACGTTCCTTCCTACTATTCCTACTATTAGGGGTACCTTTAGTTGATGCTAGGCTTGTCATTCGTGAAAACAACCCAGTCTGTTAATATCGTGCGTATTTTTAACGTTTGATGAACGCAATGCATAGAAATAATTTCAAAAATGAGGTCTTTGGTTGGCTAAAGTTGATATTTCAATTATAGTTGAAATTTTTGAGTTTGTTAATTATAATAGAAATACAAACAAAAATATTCAACCAAAAAAATTGACCCTGGAGTTATCAGTTATTCAGCATTTGATTAATTGATTAATTATACTATAATTATGATTACAATAATAGTAAATAATTTTTGCAACTCATTATAACCTTACTTTTTGAATATTTCAGGTGTTGGAATTTTGGAGATTGAATTAGAAGAGAGATTCAACTCACCTACTTGAAGTACGTGGGTCATTAAGAGCCCGAGTCAATTGACAGTTTAGGTGTGACAAGATGGTGTTACTCATCGGAGGTGTAAAGATTGAAGAGGTGCCACCAGATTCGAGGTCATTGTACCATTTGGCACCACATCTTAAAGAGACTGGAAGTCAATTTGTGTCCATTATGCCTAAAGTGGTTGGGCCAATGGGGCTTTTATACGTGTCACAAAGAGAATTTGCAGTCTGTGGACCACACGATAGTAAGTCCTTCACAAGTGAATTTAATCCAGTAATCTAAGTTAGGTTAATTCTGACAGTCGCAACTAACGAGAGAGCGTAAATTTATCAATGATCAGTTTTCTACTAAGTTTTTATTTTTTGAAACTAACCAACGGGGCAGCGGAACGACCTCATCAGAGGTTGTAGTCCTGAGAGAATAAATAACTTTTCTGCCATTCTTGAATTTGCCTAATACGTATTTCGGATAATTTTTTTTTACACTTTTGAGTTCTTATTTTCGTTTATCATTTTTTTCGAGTCGTGCATATGTTTCTGTAGAATGCTATACCCGAGAAATATACACTTGCACAATTTTATTTGTAGAATCGTGTGAAAATACTTAAACCGACAGTCAGTAATCAACCATAATTACATGATTGTAAATGAGAGGAGGACGGTCGTTTGAATACAATGCGTCATGTGTAAAGTGTGAATTTACAACTTGTGTTATGTATATGTTTTTCTAATGAGATATTTTATGTTTTATCTCTCGTTTTCTTGTTTCAGAAACGGTCAACATCTTGGGTACTGATGATTGCACTACGTGTCTGGCCATTATTCTCCGACATCCAAGTAAGTGTTGTAGACATAATTTGTACATTCAAAATTTAGTGAATTCTTCCTTCGGTTTGTTGTAATAATTGGATGATCACTTGGTTAGGATTTCAAATATTTTTTCCTCCGTTCACATAAATACCAGGCTCAAAAATGTTCTTTCGCTCGTAGATTCTCTTCCATTTCTCACAAACCTCGAGTCGAGAGCAATCTACTTAACATGTTAATTGGGGTTTAGGACTAAAGTCTGATAATTATAAATTAATTGACCATTTTGTTTAACTCTGAGGAAACTAACTATAACTTTTGAATACACTGTAAATTTTGGAACGCCTACTTAGTTTAAACTCAGTTTTAATTATGTTGTGTAAATAGAACTAACTAACTAACATAATTGCGTGGAAATAAAATGTAAAATTGTACTGTTGAAATTCTAGCATCTGGAGCAATCGGATTGGGACATTTCGAGTCAGTTTGTGTGGACGGGATATCTACGATGCTGAGCAGGTGAGTGAGAACATACAAAATTACATACCGCGTTTCTTTTCCTTTTTTTTTAAATAAACGTTTCTTTGATTTCTAGATTACAAGATGAAAGCCTTAACATTGGCTATTTCGACCAAGCTCCTATTCAGATGCACATCGTTGGTTCCTACAGTGATACACGAGGGTACAGTGAAGAATTGATTTGTTCAGTTCTCCGTAAGTTTTTTAGGTGTTTTTGCAACCTTGGTTTGTTACTTAAGTTTTAATCAAAATTCTGAACTTGACAGATTACGTTCATAAACAACAGTTTGAAGTTGACCTAATCACTGCTTGTGTTGGAGAACAGAATACAATAGTCCGGGGAGATATACCTTGGCCACTTGCCTACGGAGTCGGTAAATGGTAGATATTTTATGGTGGTTGGAAAGTGGGTTTGCGTACCAAAAAAAGTTCGATAGGAAGTTAGGAATTCATGGGTTTGGCTTAATCGTGATATTTTAAACTCCTTACAGGTGTCAATTTAAAAACTGGCGAAATATTTCCTGCCACATTTCCAGACAAAGGGCCGGATATTCCGCTTCGTCACGCCAGACTTCTGACTGGAACACATGATGTTAGTACATTATATTAATATTCATAAATACGAGTATATCAAATTTTTACTTTTCGGTTTAATCATTCCATTGCCTTTTTCCTTTCTGATAAGCTCCTCGAAGTTTATGACTCGACCTCTGGACTTCTTCGTATTGGACCATTTCACTATGACCCAATGAGATCTGTTAGAATTGTCTTGCAACAATCGGATGAATTTATAATACAACATTTGTCGTCATCTCCAGAAGTTGAGCCTCCACATGTTATCGCAGAGGTAATCAACTAATTCTTATATGTGTATAACAAATTGCCGAAAAATTGAAATCAATTTCATTTGGATTAGATTAATTTGTTGACTTGAAATCTAGTTAACTTATGTCAATTTTGAAACAATTTTCTTGACCTGAACGAGGTGAGTTTATTATGATGAAAGTCAGTCGGTTTCTCCAAGTGTCAAAAACGAATATCTAATAATTCGTTTGTTATTCTTATAATTCATGTGTGATTAGTGGATTTTAACGGTCAATATTGCGCCTTATCTTCACCAGATATGACAAGAAAATCTAGAATTTAAATCGTCCTGTCCTTAGCTATTTCTAAAAACGTTCTAAAGACAGTTGCATCGATCGAGGATCGACAAACCGTGAAAGTTAGCCGGTCTCATTGAAATATAATAGGACTAATTGGCATCTATCTAAGTATTATAATATTTTCGTATTTTCATATTGTTCTAATAAATTTCAGTCGTAAAAACCTAATCAAATTCTAACCATTTTAACTTCTAGATTAAGACGACTCTGAAACATCTTCAAGATCATCCGTATCCGTCAGTTACAATATTTCGAGAAAATCGACCAAGGTACTACAGAAAAGACGAGCATGGTCATTGGATGTTCTACTGAATTGTAAATCCCACATAAACCTTGTCTAAACATCGAGTCAACATTTCCGCATCAATAAAAAATAATTAACTGCGATTATGGGAAAATATTTTATAGGAAAACTTAAAACTCATAACGTGCATGTAAGTAGTAATCTAAATTGCAATAATGCTTCAGACGTTTCCTAGATTTCTGTGCACTAGACACTACAATTTGCGGCCAACTAAAACCCTTTCCTCTTAGCTGCCAAACATGTTCTAAAATTTTATCCTATCGCTCTTGCACGCATAAATTGCTTTATTGTGCGTACGATAAATTGCCTTGTCGACCCGTCAATACAATCAATTTGTCCGTGGAATGTCAAAAATTATTAAGTAATATGGAATACATAAGAATGGTTAATGCATTTAATGTGATACAAAGTTGCCGGAAATCGGATCGGAATTTGAAATACGACCATGTGAAAACATTGAGAGGAATAAAATCCTATTTTCTTATGAGTAAAATCCAGCTGCAGTTTAAATTGATTGTTGTCAGTACTTAATACGATTAACCCCGTATCCTAATAATGTATCGTGGTAAGAACCCAGAATTACACAAAATTTAAAGTCTGAAAATTATAAAACTTTATTTCTTCTGTATCTCAAAACATACTCATATTCAATTTCAATAACTAAATTCCAAAAACAACAGAAGTAGGTACAATATTTTCTCAATGAATTTAACATTCTAAGTATGGTTTCCACCCACGCGTTTCCCAATAAAACGTGTAAAACGACGAAACAAACCAGTCTTCCTGTGGGACACAAAAATAAAATGGAATTAAATTGCAGGTATTCTGAAATAATCAAATTACTCTTACTTCTTTCCTTGCTTTGTGGATTCAGCTGGTGAATTGTTTTCATCAAGGTTATCAGAACCAGGAATGTCTGCATTTGCTTTTCCGATGTTGTCAACGGCAGGTTCAGATTTGGTTTCTTTCAGTTCACATTTCGGCATGATGGACGCAATGCTCTTACTTCCTTTGTTCAACTCGACAGCCGATAGTCTTCGTGGTTTACTGGTGCCTGTGTTTAAAATGGAAAAACCGAAGCAGTTAGTGGCACTAGCACAAAATGACGATTCCTGACATGACCCTGACATGTACTGCTTTAAAAAAAATTCATGTCTATTCATACTTTGGAGTCTTTATAGTCAATGACATGTAAGACTTCGATTATCAAAAATAACCATTGCTTAGTTAACTCGACTTACCACTTAGATCTTCGTCATCAAACAAATTGTCATAATTGGACCAACGCGTGGGTTTCGACTGCAAAACTTCTAGTCGGGTAGGTGGTTCAACAGTGCTGGCGAATTCAGAATGTGCGTCAAAGTCTGAAACAAAAATATTGATGGTTGTGTAAATTCAAAATTAGACGGGTACACTTCATGTCGGGACTACAGACTGGAACTGTATCAGAATTTTCGGATTCAAATTGTAATTGGTTCAAACAGAGCACACCATTTTCGTTATGAACGGGACCAGCAATTACGAAATCGAAAGCTTCAGTTTGAGTCTCCAAATCACCATCGTTGTCCGAACTCAAGTTTCCGCTGAAGAGTTCGGCTTCATTTCTCTCGAACGCCGCTGTTTCACCCGCTAAAACACATTAATAAAAAGTTTAACTTAAAAAGATTCTGTAAAATGACCACTACTGAGGAATTATCAATTCAACCACGATTCTTACTGATTTCTATATCTATCGATTCGCGACAATTTTCCACGAATCGAGTTTTCCGTACAAAACTATACGCCTTAAGCAAAGCAGTGTCCGACGCATAAAACTAAAATGCCATCTTTTTACTGCGAAATTATCACCTTCACATTCTGGTTCTTCAATCTGTGTTAACGATAATCCTAATTCTTGAAATTGTTCTTCCAAATATTTCTCACATGGCTTTAGGTCAGCCACCACTTGCTGCACCAAGGTTCCAACTGTTTGAGCAACTTCATTCTGAATGGCCGAAACTGTAAAACCAAATAAATCCATGAGGTCCAAAATTCAAAATGTCGAACTATTTGCAATTTCACGATTCTTGACAGAAAGTCCAGTAAACCATACCATCAGCGAATTCAGGAGCAGAATCTCTAGTCAATTGAACATCCTTCTTGCCAGAAATAGAATTGCCTTCCTGCTTCGAGATGGGTGTACTCGAAAATGGGTGATCTGCTGGACCCACGGAAGGTTCAGCTTTCTGAGGCTCAGCCGCAACACCTCCATCTTAAATCAACAACAATTTCTCATGCATCACTGCTTGAAGCGATGTTAAGTTATATTCTGAGATATCTATCGTTTCAGTTAGGCCATTTTCACCATTTCTAGAATTCTCAGAAACGCCCACAATTTCTGAAGTCTAAATTGAGTAGAAATAACTCCATTTCCACTAGAAATGATAGGGAAACAGAACAACTTTAAAGAGTTGACAAAAGCTACACCTTCATCCGGTCGGCCAGTACTTGAGAAAAGATGATCTTCACCCCAGATATTATTAAACATCTGATGATCCACTTCACAGTTAGGGTTCAACGGTTCTGGTGTTGACGACGCCAAATCGCTACGGACTCCTTAATTTTGAAATACATGAAATAGTTCAAGTAAAAATTCTCACACACTAGATCAACCATCAACGTGTTTGACATACTCATAGCTTCATCCAGTTCATCCGAGTTTTGCTGTTTGTTCCGGGGTACTACACTCTGGTTCAAGTTGTAGTCGGCATTGTGTATTCCTGCCAACGTAAAACGAGTTGAGGACTGATCATCCCTGGTTTCGACTGGAATAAAAGTTTCGAGATTGTTTATACCCAGGGCGTGTGCGTCCGCAATAAGATATAAAATAAATTGCAGTAGCAGTAAATTAGACAGTGAATTCTACATACCCGTGGGCCGGGCGCTCAAACGCTCAACTTCATTTAATTGGTTGAAGTTTGCTTCAAATTCCTCAGACGATCTGATATTTCCGATTCCTGAAACGCCAAGATATGAATTTAAAGTTCCGGCTTATGAAATTAAAGACAGGCCAAGAAGAAAAAACTAAAAGTACGAATGAAATAATGAAATATTTAAAATCAGCTACACAAAACATACCTGGGGGAATGGTGAACAAATAATTCCCTCCGATATCTCCAATTCCCAAGTAGCCAGGATTTACATTTGGTGATACACTTTCTGAAATAGACAAAAATTACAACCCGGAATGATAAAATTAAGAATGAAACGGTTTATGAATGTTACTTGCACCACACGTACCAGCTGGACTGGGACGCAGACGTTCATGTCCCATTACTGGAAAGAAGTTGGATTCAAAAGCATTCCCACCAATATTTTCATTGCCTAGAGTTATATGTATTAGAATTCACGGTACCCATTTCTCGAATAATTACTTTGCAAACTTGAGAGCGGAAAATTAAAAAACTCGAAACGATAATGTTTGGTAAGAATGAGTCCACCTAAACAGAACCCACCTGAAGAAAAGGCACACACACTTTCCATTTCCGCCTCCATTCCTTGATTGAAGTCGGGCTCAAAAACATTCAATCCAATATTTCCGTATTGTAAAAAGCCTGGATTGGGATCTAAATTCTCGGTTACGATTTCTAAAAAAATAATTGTCAGCATTCAATGAGAAAATGGAAACTATAATTTATATAAGAAACAAAAACTTCAGAAACAGTAAACATGTCGTATTCGTCACTTTCGTTAGACTTAGACTAAAAATTATCAGCGATTGTCCACAGTAAAAATGTTGAATTGCGAAAACTGTTCTAAATTCAATATTTCCGATTTACAATTGGCTGATCAAAAAATCGAAACAATTTATTCCACTAAGATTAGCAAGTCAAGGAATAAAAGCCTTACGCAGCGGTCCAAAAGATTCAATACCCATTTGTTCAAAAATCCGATTGCGTACGGATTCATCTGCGTAGAATTTGAAGAAATCGGAACTGTAAACTTCGTCAAGGTCTTGCACCTGCATCCCGTGAGACGATGTTGAGACGAACGACTGATCCCAATTATAGTTTGGTTTAAACGTTTCCGTACTGTTCATAATGCTCTCGTCATGTGCATCTACAACAGGAGATACATATAATCCAATAACATAAATACAACACAATTCATGAGACACGCTATTCATTCATGCACATTTTGTAAATCATTATCGTAAATACTAAACACGAAGATAGTACTTTAAATATAATTTGTGCGTAGGAAAATACGATATCATGATCAGAAATGATTGCGTGATTGACATTGGCGATAACTCTTATTATGACATACCGTGATGCATTGGTCTATCGATCTCGATCTCATTTTCAGATTCCTCTGAGCGTAAATCAGAGAGTACGGGAGTTGAATTAGCCATAGTGACCTTGTCAAAGTCAGTGAATTCAGGAACAATACAAGTTGAACCACACGCGGCAACTTCGTTCATACTGGTCAGTATAGGAACGCCATGACGTGAAAGAACATTAGCGGATTTGTCATTATCTTCACAACTCCTTTTAAATTTTCCAGCATCATCAGTCATCGCAGTTGAGGCAGAATTCATTCGTTTTACACTTTTAGTTTCCACGGAACCTCGAACTTCTTTTGTATCTACATAACAATAACACAGTAATAATTCTATGATTCCGAAACATAAGTTATCTGAGAGTCCAAACTCCAAAACATAGCTTTGCAGCCTGTCGAATGGAAATAGTCATTTCTCCCAAATCGTCCGGAAAATAAAATGGCTCAAACTATGAACAAATGGAGGGAGGCAAAGGGGTCTTAAAAAAGTTCATGGCTAACGATAAGCTTCCTAACGTCAAGGTTGTTATCTGGCATAGGTAGTTACCGTAAAATCCCGAATAGAAGGTGGGTCTTCTATTCACTCAATCAAGGTTAGAGGTCAAAGACTTTCACCACTTACACCGTTAGGTTATATGGAGAAAGCCGGTGAAATACCTGCACTGTATTAGGGGCTAGCCTTCAGCCTTCTATTGGGGATTTTACGGTATATATTTTTCTTCGTTCTCTCAAGACATTGGCTTTGGCTACCAGGCTACCCGGAATGATATGAACAAGAAATGTTCTTTCTTCTGAGAAAGATATGTCAATTTTCGAATACTCAAATGAGAACGAAAACCTTAGTTACTTTGAACAAGTTATAGTTATGGAATGGATTCGTTGTTCGGTCTGTTGGCATCGTCGTTAGCCTGTTAGGTCAGCAGTGAAGTGACAGTGACTGATTTAAGGTCCAAAAGTAAGTGGCCGCGACGACGTTCCTTATTTTAGCCACATGCATTCAAGAGTTGTCAAACTGAGTAATGAGTAGACATTTGTTGGCCGAATCTAAATATCTAATCTCTGGATGATCTGGCATGAACTAATTCCAGAATACAAAATGCAAGTATCTTACTCTTATCGTGAAGCGGGATCAAAAATTGTTTTCTCGAAAATATTGCGGTTTGGGTGTTGGCATAATTTTCTTAAAATTTATCGAAGAAATTACAATATTAAAAAAATTAGTCAATTTTCGAAAACGGACATTGTACAACCAAAAAATGTTCAGAAGTTCAGTTTTTCGTTGAAACCGCTAGGTGAGCTAAGCTAGTTTTAAATCAACAGCTTTGAAACAGTTCGAAAATGCATTTTTTTTGCAAAAAAAAAAAAAAAAGCTCTGAACGCGAGTCCTCTTTTCCTTTTTACAACCGGAACTTGGAACTGCTAATCAATTTTTCACCACCGAACCGCACGTTGAAAAACATCGAGGTAAAACCTAAATCGTTTCTTCGTTTCTAGAACATAGAACATACATTTACACTATTATGTGTATGAAAGATAATATGTCCAAAAACGATTAAAAATCAAGTGAATAATATTGTACAAACCTTTACCAAACTTCTCGCTGCTGCTGCTGCTGCTGCTGGACACAGGATGACCCTGACCTTGACCTTGACCGTCCTTCTCTATTTTCTCCTTGGATTTCGCCTTTGGTTTGTTCGCTGGAGGTATTCTCCACTGCTTTCGACGTTTGTGTGGCATGTCGGAGAAAAGTTACACAATCTTAAGAATTCATAAGTTATTGACTTCAATGTCACAAAGCTTAGAAATTCACTGAATAATTCACAACAGAAAACGGATGAAAATAAATATAGCCAAAAGTGGCCAAAAGTAAGTCGAGAACAAGAATAAATGGAATCAAAGCCAAAAGTTGTTTTCAAAGTCAAAACCTTAGAAAACCCGTAGTCTGAATACAGAGGATAAAGCTAAGAACCAGGCACAAATTCAACTGTAGAAAAGTCAAGAGGTCAAAGTTGAACGGCTGAATCAAACCAGGACGCGGGAGACAGTCAACAGAAAAAGCAATGTCAATAATTCTTTTTCAGATGGATTAAACTCACAAAATCTCACGAACTGAGGAACCCAGGCTGAGTTGTCAACAACTTAACCGCAAAAATGGTCAGAGAGGTCAAAGTTCACCTGAACGAGCTCAATCAGGACAAGAAGATCCCAAAAAAAACCTGATTAAATTAAACGAAAGGATTTTGTACTGGGTTGGCTCTGGTTGTTTGTACACGAAAATACGCAATACTTTTATTTTCCCTCCTTTTCCTACGCGCTCGAATCAAAGTTACGCAAGAGGGAGCGGAAAACACAACTCACAACTCACGGAAACTTCTCTGATGCGGTAAAACCTGTACTTTGGACCATCTACACCTGTACAACAAGGCCACCTCATCATCACTACTTAAAATTAGTTGAATATTGATGGATGTATTGTGTTGCATGCTGAAGGTACGCCTAATAGTACGAAAAACGGCGCTGTAAAGAACCTGTCTTAAAAATAGCCTAGTGATTCTATTCGCGGACGATATTACATTAGTCATTTCTGGCTCTCCGGAGTCCATAAACTTT
>JAQFYE010003197.1:0-15935 GCA_034694305.1 Protaphorura glebata
AATAACTATAAACGCGTAGGCTCAGGTAGCGATTATGGAAATTATTTCACTCAGCTCAGAACAAAAGATGCACCAATTGGATGCATGGTTATATTGATAAATTTGGTAGTGTTGCTTGTAAATCATGTAATTATCATTGCAAGGGGTGTGGTCCTGTCGATGAGGAATGCGTTGAAAGAGTAATTTGTAGCCCTTGCTACACTGAATAGCAAGAGCAAATGTAGAAATATTAATTCCATATGTATCTGAACACGACATATGAGTCGGAGAACGCTAGAAAACAGTAAAAGGTTTGGCAATGTGTGTATTACATTTTAGATCTAGTAATTCTTTAATAGCTCTGGTATTTATGGATTTTATCGGCTTCTATGGATCTGATTAATTTCAAATGAAAACTACACGAATTAAATGAATGGGTTAGTCCTGTAGTTTTTCCATGAGTTTTTATTTAATAAAAGTTTTTGCACCATAACTCTTAAAATTAAAGTACAACCTCATAATATTCTTATAGAAAATGTATCTGTTACTAAAATTTTATTAGTACAATGTGATTACCCTGTCTGATAAAAATGTTTATTAACTTTACGAAAATTCTTAAGTTGAAATTCCCAACTTAACCTTCCCACCTTCTGTAGAAAAAAAATACGAGTGAAACATGGCTGATTTTTCGACAACCGTGATTGCTTATTTTGTTGAAGTGTGAAGGCGTAATCGAACATGACCTGAGTGTGGAATAATACTGACGCATTTAATTGCTTAAGTACTATTTAATTGCTTCTAATTTGCTGTAAACGTCGTTGTAGGTTTGTTATTTGAGCTTCCAAGGTCTGTATTGATTGTTCTCTGAGTTCCTGGAGGTAGGGTGATTCTTTAGAATTACTGAAAGGTTGACGATTGTTTGAAGTGATCCCGGATACAACTCCAGATGGTTGATACCCAATTATGCTTGGGTCCTGCCCAGTCAGCTCATTATCAATCTGGATATCCTTAAATAGTAAAAGTCCATCAAAATTAAAATTTATAGCTACCACATAAATAACATTCATCAATTTTCCCATTGTCAAGCTGTCAATAATAGAATAGTGGTATACAAGATGTTCCAAATGTAATACAATGTTGTGATCATGTTCAGGGTGGTTCGTCGCTTTTACTCCCCAACAACGTAGTGAATTTAATCGAATCTATTGAGCTATCGGTAATGCAAATCCATCTGTGCGCAGGCAGAAATGTAGAGGCACAATGAAATATGCAATATTCTTATATTCCTGCTCTCAGCGCATTATGTAGATTGAATAAATAGCTCAGTATAGATTATAACAAAAAAACTTCCGTGCAGAAGGTATATTTCACTTTTTGTGGTTGCCGGGAGGTTCGGCTTTAACGGGGACTGCATAAAAGGTTAAGAATCATGATTCTTCCTATTACAAACAAAAATCCATAGCACTAACCTGCTGGAAAACTGCTGGAGGGGTTACTTCCGAACTTGGATAACCACCGATAGTCGATTGATCAACCGGTATTGGGACCACAGTACTGGTGACTGGCGGTGAGCTGGAAATCGGAATGAGTGCAGTCGTCACTTTTTGCTGCGATGGCTTTACGGTTGTTCCCTTTGTTGGACCAACAATATTTGACGGAAGATCCACAAATAATGGATAATAAGACGGCAATGACGGTAGACTTGGCACGGCATAAATTGTGTTTATAACGACAGGAGTTTCAGCGGAAATGATTGTTCCAGCTGGAACTGGGGCTAAAAGGGCTCCTGTGTTAATTGGGAATTGTAACGGTGCTCCATAAGGGCCTTTGAAAAGAACAGTGAAACCAGCCGGGGCCAGAACGCTTGACTCTACACTTCCCACTACCATTGGACTTTGGAGAGGAATCTCAACTGCTGGAAGATGTCCTGGGTCACCCATCAACTGCTCCAATTCGGGAAATTGGGTCACTGGTGCTTGAAATCTGACTCTCTGGCAGATTTCCAATATAAATTAGGAAGCATCGTTTATATCGTAACTGTAAACTTAAATTTGTGAAATGATCGTACGTAACTTTAACATTACGAGAACCAACCTGAATATGAGGGAATACGTGCAGAGAATTTTGTGGGATGATAAATAGTTTCACAGATTTTTGTTCCTCTAATTGAGCCATGGGTTTCATGATTTCGACTTGAAAGGTTGGGGATAACGGAAGATACGCTTGGATTTGGTGTTTTATCTGCACATGCAATTACAATTTGAAAAAAAAAATCTGAAACAATCAGTTTAAATCGAACATATCTAGATTTAACTACAATTTTATCACCTTCTGCACGAAGAAATGACATTACCTTGTGACCGTAGACCAAAGGAAAACCACCATAACGTGCTGGCTGTGCAAACGGACTCGGGTTTTGAATTCCTGAATAGAAATGTCCATGGGCTACCGATGAATAGGCTGTCAGAGCCAATAATAAGATCTGCAATGTGTTCCAAAATATAATTTGTACTGTAAATTCCAAACTTTGCCCGAAATCGGTGCTGATAATCCACGGTCAATTTTAATACGTTTGATGCAATGTCTACGTCAAGTAAGGGATAGACAAAGATCAAAAGGTCGTTGATCAAATTCAAGGAAGATTTGTTCGAAAATATATATTTTTCACAACAGCAGGCAGAAATTGTAACATCTATATATCCGATTTGGCTGATATGCACAGATTTTGTCAATGTATGTATTTTAAAAGAAACAAGGAGTCCCCAGACCTCACACAAGCGTTTGTACAATAAAATATTCCTAGCGGGTAACCTTGACCTTACATGGAGTCCCGTCACCCTGATCTGCAGAAACACTGTCTAGGAAGTCAATTTCTGTGAACATTTTCAGCCAAATCAAACTGTGATTTCCAATAAAACCTTACGGTATTCTGTTATTGTCAGACCATATTAGTTTTTGATCGCTTCACTGGGTTTAAAAATAGTTCGCCAAAGTTCTCAAGCCCAGTATTTTCAATTTCATGATCCTGTAATGTTATGACGAACATTGTGAGTGTAACGGCTCAGCTCAGAAATAGTAAAATTCCAATTTAAGACTTTACGGCATTTTTTTTGTTGTAAATGAACTGTATACCGTGGGATATACGAACTCCCCATTTCCTGCATACTTTCCTGATCTAACGTCCAAATTGAAACGTTCTCCTTGATTTGTCAAATCTGATAAGATCTATTCAGTTCAAACTTCATACTGCGAAAATAAAGAATAGGCTTACGGATTCAGTCGCTGATTGACTGATATGGAATTATACAGGAAGATTCACACGATTGAGGGTTACCTACTAATGAAATTTGTAATTATTTGAATAATAATTAAAAGTACACTAATTTCTTACTCCCATCATGACACGGGACAATTTTACAGCATTTCTGCTGACTCATACACGCATTCTTGTATGTACGTGACTTCTTAACGCAAATTAAGTAGTATTTATTGTATTGTTCAGCCTAATTAATATGCAAGAATTGAGTAATTGTTTTTCAGTGTTTACAATAACAATAAGATGCAATTGAACATGGCAATTCTCATAATGATATAGCGTACATGATAATGTCTAGAAAATGCGGAGCCGTACCTGACAGGAGTATAGAAATGAGAGCAATTTCCGTAAGCCCGCAGGCCCAACCGCACTTGAATTTTTCAGTCTCATTAATTAATCTCATAAATCATCTACCTAAATTGTGTAACATTATTGTGTTGAATTGAGAGCATATTTTTTTTACTACTTGCGGGATGATTTCGTTTTGTTTGAAGGTTTAATTGAGGAGGCAGGGCAGCAATCAAGTGCATGTCATTTAACTTAAGTGTAAGCACCCAAGTGTTCTTAATTTCAAATCAAGGTAAACATCTCAAATCACTTGCACGTTGCAAAAGTTGCAGCGCAAATCACATTAACACCCGTTATTTCAAATCAATCATGCGAAGAACTATAATTACTCCAAACATAATCCATTCCAGATCAATCCGCATTAATATTTATTCCATAATTTAGTTTCCTATTTCCTACTAGGTCGTAGATGTAGAATATAAACAAATACGCTGCTCCCACCCACCCTTCTCGTGTAAAATTTGATTGTTTTTTTCACAATTTTACGTTTAGTATGGCATAAGATCCGCTTCATTGACACTGGCTCAGCGTCCACCGCACGATTTGCTAAGATGAGTTTATTTTTTTTAGATTAGATCATTTGTTATCAAGTAAAGTAAGTCAATATGCTTTTAAACTACTGCACAAATCACGTACGCTCAGAATAACTGGTTTTAAATGCCCGACAGCTTTATGCTGTTCTTGAGGTTGAATCGGTTGAGCAGAGCATTGCTGATTGGTTTTTAGGGATATGCAAATTCTGAAGAAATGGGTTTCCATGTTAGGAAGGAAGAATCTGCCCACACTAATCACTCAAGTACATAATCTCCACATTATTTAATGTGTTTAAACGGGTAATTCGTGAACAGGTCTGGACAACCCGAAAGAGTTTGAATCTATTCATTTTGTGAATTATAGATAATTCCTAGTGATTCAAAACCTTCAGTTAATTGTGAAAAACTTTTGTCTGTTTCAAGCATCCCTGTTAGTTATCAAATAATGTGGCAGTGCTAATAATCTAGAAAATATTCTTCCAGTAGCAAAAATGTTCATACTAACCAAAGTTGTATCTATTCAGAACTGTTACTTCTTACCGAAGAAGATTTACCATGTGCACGAAATGAAATCCATCATTTTTGTATCATAATTGGACGCTTTGTTACTACTTTTGTCTTAAGATCAATTTTTAGAGTAACTACTTTTTGATACTAGGACAGATTTTCCCATGCCTTTTGACATTATCTGTGTGCCTGTAGTCTTATAAACATTATGTATCATTAAATCTAAATTGACCACTTTTAAAAGTTCTCTATGAAATTCATTTTCGAAGTGCATCTGAGTTTAAAACTTGCCCTAGTTGACCTGTGTTAAATCCCTTGAAAAATTACTTTTTAGGAGTAAATCTGACTCCGCATGACCCATGTTAAAGATTCATCTTCTTTTACTATTTTTAATAAATCTGTGTCGAAACTTGTCTAAGACTTTCTTAAGGTAAATCTGAGTCTCGTTTTAAGTTTTTGTATGTTAAGGCTTTTCTTTAAATTAATTTTTTCAAAATCTTGCCACACATTAAAATGATTTTTAAAGCATCTCTAAAAAATTAAGTTTTGCTTTGAGGCTTCTCAAATATGACCCCAGTTATAGCATTCTTTTTAATTACTAGGGAAATCTGAGACTCACCACGAAATGACCCATGTTAATGCTTCTCTTAGAAATTATTTTCCAACAATCACTATAGTGAAGAATGACAATCGGCGGACCACACCACCACAACTACTGCCCTGAACTTGAATTGCACAACCCAGAAAAGATGAAGTGAACGTCTACGGCCAGGCTAATTACAGTTTTGGTTTGGATTAAAAGACAAGGAGACTGCGAGACGTGCGAGTGAGTGAGCCGTTAACCCTTTCTGCCTTTCTTCATCAATTTTTCCCTTTTATATTCCAACAATTCGTTCTTTGTTCAAACCGCCACGGCACGCCACAGACCGACTGCACGCCAGGACATGACCTTAACTTTGGACTCCAAATCATCTCTCACAAATTAATACTATTCCCTTTGATTGAAATTAATATCCATCATTAAATTCTAATAAACAAAGACAGTTCATAAATTTTTAGTTCCACCTCTACAGTCTAACTTTTTGGAATTATAAAAATATCAAAAGTGAGGAATTTCACTAAAGCCGAAAGTACGGAAATAGGACATTTTTTTACAGACTAATTATGTCCGAAAAGACTTCAAATTCGTGAATCCATTTTTGTTATCGTATTTCATGCACTTTCTTAGATATCTGTAGTTTGATTGATTTGATGATCCAATTAATTTTCCACAACTCATTATCACCTATAGTCTCAATTTTCAGCGAAAATCAAACTTTCACCACAGATGTAAAATTATATCTTAAAATTAAATATGAGCAAAACATATGTCACTCTCGAATTCGCTTACATTTTGGATTCATTTCAGACGAAAATCATAATATTCTACACACTATCAGCACCCTTGACCTTCGTTTGTTTACCATTTTTTTTACAAATGTCGCGGTGCAAATGTGATTTTTAAGAGCGATGACTCTTTGAATTATTCAAACTTAAAGTTATTATGACGGACCCTAATTCGGATACAATTCCAGCAAACTCTGAATAGAAATTTAAAAGATTTAAACTATAACAATCTTACCCGTATAATTCATTTAAAAATAAAATTAGAACAGCTTCATAAATGCAGAATCAGATATGCAGATCTGATTTTTGATCAGAATGCAGAATGGTGTCTTATATTATAAGACACCATTCTGCATTCTTCCTCAAACTGAATTAAGAAAGAACACCAGCCTTGTGTTAGTTTTTTTGAATAATTTAATCCGGAATATTGGAGATTGACCGTGTTCGTGTACATTTGGTAAGATGAAGGATTTAAATGACTATGAACTTCAATGTCAATACACGTTCTTGTGCCATTTTTCATACTAAAACAAAATTTTACTTCTGATACGAGCGCTCACATTTCAATACGAATAGTACATCCAGTTAAATTCTTCTATTGTACACAATAACACAATGTCACAATAGTTTTCTTATTACATAATCCGCGCGACATTTTATTGCGTTAACTGACACTAATTATTAGAACTGATTAGTTCTAATCGGAAAAGTTGATGGGAAAACGGTGTTAGCTGTCAGTTCTTTTTGTCTTAGCTGATACAACTAAGATATCGTTAACGCACACTATTCTCTTGTTTGGAATTCGATGAGGTTAAGGATTTTCTAGATGATGTTTGCATGCGACGCGGAATCAAAATGAATATAACTTGTGCAAGGCTGAATTATTTTGCACAAAACCGAAACTGCATTGTGTTGAAATTATTTATGGTTCCAAAGTGTTTGTTCTTATTAATTTTTACATGTAACACTTGAATGTTTCATTTTGTGGTCATTGAGTCAGATAATGTATTTGACTTAAATTTTTGGAAGTCAACCCAAACCAGGAATAATTTTGATTTTTCCATTATGACATTCAAGACCTCCGACAATGCATCACAAATCCCAACGACCTGGGTGAGTTTTGACATGCTTAATGCATTAAGTTTTGCAATAAAACAATTATTTTTATCATTTAATGTCGAATTGCCTTATTGCATTTGATTATGATAGAAAATATGTGTAATGATAATGTTTATTGTTGTTCTCAGGATGAATATGGGACTATTGACGCACACACGGCTGAGCACTATTGACCATGTACAAGTATAATGAGCTATAATTACTTCCGGTCACATTTGACTGAGGAATTTTCATACCTGGCATTACTCCGGTAATATAAAGCAATCATTTAAATAATTATATACTCGAATAACATTAATCATTGTGATATTATTACATTCGCACATCATTCATTCCTCAGACAAGACGTACAACCGCACCCTGACTCTTCGTTTGCTTCTAATTCTTAATTACTAATTCCTATTCTCACAGGGTAAATATTTGAGGTGATGGTTGAGTCTAATAAGAAGGATAATAGTTTATTGTATTGTCACACACATGAACGATTGATTCTTACATTTAATTTTTGGCAAAAAATAACCAAAGCAAACTACATTTATTTGGATCTACGCTTACAATACATTTGTACCCACGGAGGTCACCTTGTATTGTAAGACACTCGGCCAATCACACAAACACGTACCCTGTCAATAATAATAAGTTGTAATAATTTATTGCGTATATTGAACGAACTTTACATTATTGTTGTCACTCCGGTACAACATACAAGGACATTAAATCCAAAGATTTATTACTATTTCGACTAAAATCATGTTAAGTCGGGTTGAGAGACAGAGAAACGAATAGTTTCTGTAGAAGCGTAGAAGCTCGTTCTTCTATTACAATCAAATGGTATCCGTTAAGGATACAAATAAAATCCAATGAATCATTCGAATGCTGATTTTTTTTGATGAATCATATGTAGGAAATATAACTTCCCGTTGCTCTAAAGGTTAAAGAGTTCATTAATCTTTGAAGATTTCATTAAGAGGTTAAGTTGAGACTGCACGGCATATTCAAAATTCAAACTATGAAACAATGTCCTGTCTAGCACTTAAATTCCAAATTTGGAATGAACTCTCCATTCTCGGCAACCTTATAATTCATCACGACAATTCAATTGCATGCATAAAAATATCGTCACTCATTCGATTGTTACCCTCAAAATTATCAAGTGACAAAAATATGAGCAACCATATCGATTTTCGTGGCGACTTGGATCAAGATCAAACTAGAATTCTCTAAACTATTTGGATATAAAACGGCCTTTACCTGAGAAATTGATTTCATGAGACGGGCATATTGCTATCATTTTTAAATTACAGTTTACAAGCTCGCACAAATATGAACAGGGCCGTATTTTTTTAAGTTGTCTGGATCTAACCAGAATTTTCATTAGAATTGAATAGAAAAATGGCCTCTAGTAGTTAAATAAAATAACAGTTTTTTTGTGAGAAAACTAAAGTGCACACTGGATATATGTATATTTTTAAATTTCTAATTACATTTTGTACTTGGCCAGAAACAACACAGTAGCCGTGTTTTACTTGGTGATTAATTAGCGCATAACTCAAAACTCTTACTTATTACGGTTTTTAGTAGCTCTGTAAGTCTGAAGGCTTAAAAAGTAATAAATCACTTCAATATGCTGTCGCCGTTGGCTGTTAATTGTAATTCGTATGAACTCTGACCCAGACGATTCATGCTATGTTACCGTCATTTTCAAGTGCTTAGAAAATTTATAGTTACGTTTCATTGCTTGTGCCATTATTTACAGTCCTATTGAATAATTTAATCTAATATTGGCGGTTCTGAAATCTCGAATTCTTTGAATTGAGGGCTATGGTGTGTAGAATCATATTTTGTGGATTTTTTCCGTCTTGCAAATATGGTTAAAACAGACGACAAACGTTAGTTTCGTGGACGTCATTCTGCTTCGTAGAGCCATGTTGATATTACTGCAACACAATGTTATTTATAAATAAATCTAGCGTATTCCCTATACAGTCTAAGAGTCCTATAATTTCTGACATTCAACAAATAAACAAACACTTATACCACGCCTAAATTTATTGGAAATAATTCTAATTCGTTAATTCTCATCCGGAGGGAATGGAAATACCTTTATGACTACAACATGCACTTATGAACGTTGTAATTCTGAAGGAAGATTTAGAAGGAATTCCTACAATTAAATCACACGAGCAAAGCTGAACAATCATATTTTACACGTAATTATTATTTACATTAGTCAAGTGGACTTCCACATTCCGTGATTCCGTACGAACGAGAAAAATAGGTAGGGTTTGTTCGTACGATTTGTCTGACAGCCAATTAACAGAAAAAAAAGTGAAGTTCACTTTCAACTTACAGAGCCATGTTGGTAAAATTCCAAAACCCTAGTCCAGTTCGGCCACAGACATGCAGACACTACTAACTTAGTTAATTATTTATCTCTGCTCAGACTTACAAGGAAAGCCTTCCAGGTGACAACGCGGCATCCTGAATAAGTTATTATTCGACAACGCGACGACGTTATACAACATGTTTTAGATCGTTTTATTCTCGTTAACTTTTGTAATTGCTTAAAATCTTAATTTTGAACTTCGGTAGGTATGAGGAGTTTGTAGAAAACGACTAAACTTACTATCCGCGGTGGTACTTACGATTGTGCAAAATTATTTCTTGTGAATCTCAATTTTAAGTCATCTATAATCCACTGAATCCAGAAAGAAAGGAATCGAGTTTGACGAGTACGGAATACTCAATTAACACCTGGAGATTCTTCCTTTAATGATCCATCCTACGGCAAAAATCCTGTCGTATAAAATGTACTTAATTTGCTTCTATGCGTATCAAGGTCTTACCGAGTACATTTAACGAGGCTTGAAATCTTTAGATGAAATCGATTTTTTTTAATATAAAGTACAGAGAAATCATCCAGATGGTTCAAAATGACATACATGTTATTTGATAGCGTAATTAAGCGCATTTCATCTAAGTGTAGCTATCGTCAAGTGTTAGAAAACTGAAAACCGTAGGGTAGACAAGATCCGGATGGAGTTCAACTGGTTTTAACATTTTGAGGCATAACATAATTCTACAAGTGTGGTCTTACTTTCAATTTCATTTGATACTGGAATTTTCATGTCATCTGTGCGTAATACCGTCGACACTTGACATGCTTTATCGCAAATAAGTAATAATACTATTGCATGCGTAAAATAAATTGTATTATGAAAAAAGTTGTAGCGACTGCTTCTCGTCGTCCCAGTACTGAAACTGGAGTAAGTGATTTTGAGCAACGAGTTTGTGATATTACATTTAAAAAAGACTAATTCGTCATCTCTAAGTCTATTTTTCTTCTTCTACGGAGAGAACCGTACGATTTTTCTGGGGCGTACAGAAAACTACGAGGGTTATTTTATAAATAAGTTCCGACCTTGCGTAATTAACAAACTAGAAATAATTACAGCAGATAGGATTTCTTGTTTGTTTATATAGTTCACTTCACTTAAATCTCCGTCTTAAAAAAAGATTTCGGGAGGGTGTTGAACAAACTTTGCACGTCACCTTTCACTTCCTCATAATTGGAATACCACTTTCCCCCGAAGTGTTTTTCTAAATGTCAAAATTGGTGGTAAAAATAGCCTGATGCATGGTCTTGCTTATCGAATAGGTCCGATGGTTGGGTTGATTTTTTTTCGTCAGTGCAAATTATGCAACTTTGGCTTCATCAACCGGAATATTGTCATTTTGATGAGAAAGTCAAATCAGCTTCCGCATTTATTTATTTCGGACTGCGTATTTGAAATAGGCTAGGAATTTGCAATAATGTGTAGCATATAATTATCCTATTTTCGTGGGACAAAAAGTTGATTAGTTGAGCTCTGTCAAAGTCCCTGCAAAATGGAACTCAAAACATGCCACACGGATTTCGAGAAAATTTCCTCCTTAAACTGGAGAAAATGACTTGTCTTCCCGCACCTGACTCTTGTTTTGACTCGGAGTCACAATGGATTGGTCACAATCCATAGCCGAACTTTTTTTTGTTACGGTTACACTGGTGTTAGTAATCATTTGCTTATTGTCATCCGTTCTGCTCTTCGGTCCGTCGTAAGCAGCTGTCGTGCCCACCGGGCGCAAATTTTCCTTAGACCACGTTTATGGGTCAAAAATTTTCAAATCCGAACTAAATTATATCTTCAAGTGACTAGTAAATTCCGTAACCACAAACCAATTCAAGATTCAAGATTCGTTTATTCACATATCAAAGCATAACATTCCTCACGACAATAAGAATAAATCCTAATTGATCCAACCGTCGACCAGACTCAACAAATTTTTTTGGTGCGAGCAAAATTAACTTCAGTTTTGGCAGAAAAAAGTCTGCCAGGGCGTTTTTCGTATTTGACCCCGTTACACCAAGCTTAAAATTTGCAATCCACCCTGTGACACTTTGAATCCAGAGAGCGCAAGTCCTGCAAACGCTTTGCAAAATTTTATGGGTTTCGGTTATGGATTTTCCTTGTTTCTTAAAAGAATTGGTCGTCGATCTTTGCCCAAAATACGATTTTTCCGTGATAAACGTCAGAATTTAAATGAAAAGTTTAACGAGGATAGAAACCGTTGGTGGAATCTCATGAATTTTGTCGTGCATTGTCGGGGAATGCGAATAATTAATTTCAGAATTTTGGGATTGAGCTAACAATGAAAGGGAACCTAATTCGAAAACAGCCCTCGTATGACGATTATAAATAACTTTTACATTAGGTTTTTGAGTAAAAGTTGAGAGAATAAATTATAGGCACATGCGAGTAGTTAAAACCAAACTAGTACATATGTAGTATTTCGATTTGAGACGACCGACGAAATGACCACAACAACTCTGAATTTTAACAACCTGCTCAAGGAGAGTATCAACTGGGTGTCTTAATATGTATTTACGAGACTGTAATTCAGGAACTTCAACGAAGTATTCCACCAAATTTTAGGTATTAAGTTCCCGAGTTACAAGCTCCGTAACTACATATTATACACCCTCTGGAGTAAAGGTTGCATGGATCCTATATTTGCATGCATTCTGAGTTACTGTATTCGAATTAACGGTACTTCTAAATTAGTTACATATAAAAATTAAATTCCTTCATCGGTCGTTTGCGCAGCCCTATTTAAATATTTAGATTGATAGAATTATTCAATTCAAAATGTGGGAGTAGCATGCAGATTTACCGGAATTGGGGGAAACTTTTCCACACCAAATTTGTTTAGAGAATAACCACAGAAATGCATGATACATTCGCATTGTACGCCAGTGTATGTACTACAGAATAATTCATTAAAACACGAATGAACAAATCGAATTAGGTGGCTTCCATAGTGGTGACTGGTGACCACAAAAGTAGATTTGCAGAAATTCTCTGAATAACAACATTTAATTTGTAATGATTTGGCAAATACAAATGGGTTTTTTATCGATTTTAAAGTGGAGTTTTATTATAAAAGTAGATGTTCATTTCCTTATCCTCGATCTTAGAGCGTAATATTCTGCCGCGACCAAATTTTACATTTCTCTCTTTGCGTTTGGAATATCTTACAAAATTCTTCAGGAATTTTCGTATAAGTATACGAAATATGGAACGACATCATAGCAGAAGCCTTGGCGGAGGTCAGACACCAGGTCTATTATAATTTCAACGTCAATTAATAGTGCATTATATTTCTATTAATTATAGGAAGCAAAAATGAGAATCGCACGGTTCTATCGAAGATTCAAGAATTGTGTTGGTTAGATCCTCCCCAGGAGAGTCTTCTGTTTGCCTTTTGTCAGGACACAAGTTTACATGGTCTTAAATATGTTGGACAACCAAAGAGGCACCTACTTGAAAGGTCATTATCAAGTTATTTGGAATGTATACTGACAAAAATATTAATTTTCATGAAAAACCAAGTCGACTAAAATTCATTAGGAAAGGTTACGTCAAATGCCCTCGGTTTGAAATAATCCAACAATGCGTTTCTGTAGGCAAACTTTTCAATAAAAATGTGAATGCCAGACAGCAACGAGGAATAGAAAGTGTCATATTTTCCGGAATGGTGACCAGGACACTTTAGGACACGGCTTGTCCCAATCTTTTACACTAATCTGAATCTGAGTTTAACATGAAAATTAATTTCTTTGGATAATTATAAATAACCAATTTACTCTGCAGGCTATTCTGGTTGTCGACGTTTATAACTGGCGTTGTGATTTCTTTCATTTTAATCAACGGTGTTTGGGAGAAGTACAACAATAGTCCGGTAATTGTGTCTTTTCAAGGAAAGGAAACAAAAATCGAGCAAATCCCATTTCCTGCTATTACAATCTGCAACGTGAATAATGTACTTCGAAGTAGAGCACATAATTTTATCGAGTAATTTGAAAAATATTTTTAATAAGGTGAAGGATAAGTTAATAATTTTTACGAAAATTATTAACGATTTGTATTTTGTGCGATGACTTTCTTCTTAGAATTGCTAAGAAGGAAGATGAAGACAATGATGCCTCGGATGAAGCGTTGAAAAATGTATTCTTCCTCAACCATATTTGCTCATCCATGGCATTAAGTTTTAGTCAAAAATTTGGATTCAACGCGAATGGAAGCACAGTTCCGAAAGATCTTTTAGACAAGGCTGAATTGCTGGAACTACAAAATCAGGCTAATTCTGCGGCTAATGGGAGAGCAAAACAACAAACAGATGTAAAGGATTTTCTTCAAAAGGTCTTGTCTTGTAATGATTTGACACTTCAACAATTACTCGTCAACTTAACTAAATGACATTTTCTAATCAAGAATGCTCAGAAATGTGAAGATATGATCCACCTTTGTCTTTGGCAAGATGAGGAACAGAATTGTACGGAAATATTTCAACCAATTGAAACTGATTTTGGAAAATGTTGCACCTTTAATATGATCCCGCAAAGTCTCTTGCACACCTTCACGTACGCACTAATGCAATACTCAATACCTGTATTTTTTTGGCAGAAAATCTTTTGTCTAGTGATCTAATGGGAAATTTCAGAACCGATCAAATCAGCATGTCGGCAATTTCTAACAATAAATTAAATTAATTTGTTATTACAAGGAATGACAGCCGAGACAACAAGGACTTGGTTGATGAATGGGCCAAGGCAGACTTAAATATAAATGACTTGTTATTACATTCTCCCGGGAATAGCAAATTTAATTTTCCAAGAAGGACAAAACTACCAGGGAGTACTTATGGATTGTCTTTTCTTCTGAACCCAGCATTAGAAGAGTATTTTTGTGCGACTGCAGATGGGACTGGGTTTCAGGTAATTTTGCAATTTAGTATAAATAAAAATCCCGGCAAACAGTGTATAAGGTCTTTGAAACCGTTATATTTGACTACCTGGTCTTAATGTAAGGAAATGAGGGTTTGTGTAGTGAAACCTGCGGCTGGCGGCACGTATGACAAAAATTTGGTCTCTTGGTACAGGTGGTGGATATAGTATGACGAAACGGGCGGTGTGCGTACAGGTCGTATTAGCCAGGTTATTTCCTAGCTCAGGAGGTCTCAATGTAAAATTTCTGTATCGATTTTTCTGCCTCCGCTCCCCGTGATTGGATAGATCAGTAGATAATATTTTGCTACTGAATTAACATCTAACTCCAAATAGTAAAAATCTCAGCTGAATCCTGCTGGGGAAATAAAATCCAACCAGGAAAGGAAGACATGTTTTTGGAATTTTGGCAGCTAATAAAACTAAAAGTAAGCAAGTCCATTGTAGCATGATGGTATGGTTGGCCCATTCTGTCTCGCTGTGCTGGGGTTTGATTCCTCGGACTTGCACTCTCGGTGGTTGCTTTAAAGAGTTTATTTCCATTCTGGTTTTTCCTACCACTAGATGGTACCTACGTTGTACGTCTCTAGGCCAAATGGGAAGCAACCCAAAAATACGCGATGATGCTTGATTCGACCTCAGCGACTATGTCAATTAATGTGTGTATTTTTTTTTAATAAAACTAAAAGTTAATGAACGATTTAATTTTTGTAATTGTCGGTTTTAATTAAGCTTACAACTCATCTTCCCACACAAGTCCCACATGTAGTCGACTATGGGCTGGCAATTGAATTCAACAAGGAAATCTACATAACGGTCACTCCTGACATTACCACTTCCGATAAGAATGTTGTAGACATTCCATTGGTAAGTTTCAG
The DNA here is from genome assembly GCA_034694305.1 of Protaphorura glebata. NCBI lineage: Eukaryota > Metazoa > Arthropoda > Collembola > Poduromorpha > Onychiuridae > Protaphorura > Protaphorura glebata. The sequence continues at coordinate 15,391 of JAQFYE010003197.1, forward strand.
AGAACGAAATGGTATAATACATCGAAGTACATAAAATGACACCTTGTACTGTTACTGCAAAATGAGTGCAACAATATTTTTTTTTAATTTAGAAAAAGCGTGGATGTTATTTCGACGGGGAATTTACTCTGAAATACTACAAGTATTATACTGAGTCAAATTGCTTGGAGGAGTGTGTGGCAAATTTGACATTTCAAATGTGTCAATGTGTGCGATATTACATGCCCAGTAAGTTCTTCCTTTAAAACTTCCATATCACTAGAGAAGATTAGAGATATTATTCAAATGTAAATTAACTTCGGATTGAATTCTTAAAGTTCAAATATCCAGGTCAAAATGTAGAAGATATGTATAGCGATGAACTATCTGTCGACGAAGGCTTCATGTTCGAGGACACTTGAAATGACCTAGTTAGGTCGGCCTAGTCCAACCTAACATTTTTAATCGTGTTTCTTCCAGATCAACATTATTCGTTTAATTTCGATACTATTATAATTGCAGCGGACAGTGACCGACAGCTTTGCGTCCCGAGCAAACTAAAATGT
>JAQFYE010003198.1:0-15932 GCA_034694305.1 Protaphorura glebata
TTGTAATTTGTATGTGCCCTTACTTCCTGTACTACATTCAATCCGATAATAATGAAACTCGCTCTAATTTTTGACACTAACTAAACTATTTTTAACAGTCTGTTTTGTTAATAAAGAGTATACTTCCATGAATAATTTTTTAGGTTATTGTAAATTAATTGACAAATGTGTCCTGTCCTTCCTGTGGAATGATAAGCTGGAATGGGTTCGATCTCGCGTTCATTTCCCAAATTTACTGATGAATTTGGTAATGAAAGTTTACTTTATCGTCTTAATCTTGTTCACAAAATTGTAAGTAATTTATTATAACTCATCCATCACGAATGCGTATTAAACTCGACAATCTACAGTTAATACGGGGTAGCCAAGCTAGGATAAACCACCCATAAACTAGTTTTCGAACATGATATCGAATTTTCGCATACCAATATTATGTATTTAATATAAAAACGATTGCGTTCAATTTGTAACGAAAGACTGCCCGGAGCTTCTACTACAAGCACAAAATTAAAGAAATGTAGAAGCACAAGACCAGAATAATCACGTTTGACCTAAAACTGCTAATATTAACCAACAATTTCACAAACTACTCTGATAATAAAAAAACATGTGCTTTAGTATGTCTATCTGTAACTAATTGAATACATATAGGCTTTAGTACCGAGTTAATAAAAATCGTAAGTAAAAGTCTTGCAAAATGCTGAAGTTAATTATGGCCCACCCTGTACATATTTTGGCCAACTAGTTGACTTAGCCAAAATTAGCTAACCAGAGAATTTTCTATTGCAAAATGTCCAAATACATAAGTCTCTGATTTTTCATCCGCCGGGGTCATCCATTTTTCTCTGATTGTGTCCCTCTCTCTCGGGTCATTGAACTCAATCTCAGATCAATCACCGGTTGCTGGCACCGAGCCACCATACGCAAAGATCAGTCTTTAAAAAGTCGTCGAGAGTGACAGTTGGGTAATTTTCCCTCAGCCCAGACACAAAACTCGTGAAAAATGGCTCTACCGTTACCTGGAAGACATCTCGAAGACCCCGACAAGGATGAATATTTCCCCCCAGTTTCCTTTCAAATTAGTAAAAACAGATTGTTTTTTAAAATGTTGTGCGAGTGGTGTATGAAACACAGTCGGAAGTTTAGAAAAAGAAGACCGCGTGGTGTTCTCCGAAAGATCACTTTGGAAAGGCTTGAGCGAAAGGCGAATTCATTTCGTAAAAAACTTAATCTGGAACACTTACCACCAGGATGGATTCAGATTCTCAAGGCAGAACATGGGGTTCTTGTGGAATTCCCACCGCCACGTTGGCTGGTTGGTTACGTTTTGATATTTCTTTATTTGTAAAATTGTGATTTAATTTATTTGAAGATAATTAGAGTAGAATTTCATAATGGGTTGGGTATAGGGCAAAATTACTCCGAAGTGGTCGGGGACCGGTGTTAACGCTATATATAGTGAATTTGGTAGAAGTATTGGTTACGGTAATCTAGGTCATTGCAAGAGAAACTAATTAGACTAAATTTTTAATACATTTCAGGCTACAAATAGTGAAGAGCTGGTACAGATGGCCAGTCAGGTTGACATGACTGACAAGTGTAATAACTCCGGTTCTCACAATTCGGATGCAAACAGTAGTGGTTGCGCCACCACGATTACTGCGACTCCGGAAGACTCGGACGGCAGCAGCGATGGTGATATCAAAACTTCGAGTAATGGCCAAAGTGACGACATCAGCGTGTTACCCGGTGAAACTCCGACTTTAGAAGAAAATGACGTCACCAATTTCGACTCCATGACCTCGAACGGGTCAGATGGACTGCTGATGAATCTGAACTCTTCCTCGCCATCATCTGCTGAAAAGACCAGACAACTCGTTTCAAAATGTATGTTTTCAATGTAATTTTAATACCCGGGATTAGAGACACGATCTAGACGAACTAAAAATTCATTGTTTCTTTTGCTCCTTAATTACAGTTGAACGTCCTATCTCTCAATGGTGGTTAAAATGTCCAAACCAAATGCGTCTTCTGTTAACTCGCGACCTGGAAGAGACAGATACTGACAGCGCGACTTCCAACAAAATAAATACTTTCTCCGACAGCACATGCTCCAGCAAAATAAGTACTATTTACAACGATACCAGCTCCAGTTCGGGCAGTATATTCTACACTAGTCCCAATACCAGTGGATCCAGTCAAGAAATTTGTAGTTCCGGCAGCATCAGCTCAGACGATGATGATGTGCAAAATGATTAATTACGGAACATTTAGATAAACATAATGGTCCACGCTCGAATCAAGAAAAAAACTCACTGTTAAGGGGTGGACCGAATTAATTACTACAAACAAGAATAAAAATTGTACATTATCGTGTGAAGTTATTATATTGTTGATTAACTCCACTGGTCAAATTTGTGCGATAATTTAGTAAATCTCTTTAGTCTTTACTACGGCATAGAGGCGTCCGGTGCGGATCTGAGAATATTCTTCTTTTCGCGCTAGGCCTTATTACGGAGTAGACCGAGCCCGGTATGAGTGTTTACGAAATCTCTACTATATATTACGAAACTATATTAAAATTGGGTCCAATTTAATGGCTCCCGTATTCTCAACTATTAATTACAAAAAATTAATTAATGCAATGGATTTATCATCAACTGATGAAATAAAACTGACAATGGTCGCTTCATTTTCTCATGGTCCAGTTCCAAAAATTGACAAGTCTGTCCCAGGCTTTAAAAAAAAAGATCTTTTGGCTGCTCACAATGTTCAATCAGAAATTAATTGATTCAGTCCATTTACACTGGCTAATTTGAAATCGGGCGTATGACAACACTCTTCCTTACGGTTAAACAAAGCAATTCCAAAATCACTTACAGTGACAACATATTCCATTCGTCCGTTACTATTTTATTCGCGTACTTTATAGAAAGTTAATTGTCGGTCGTCGGTCGTCTGAAGTGAAGAGCAATGGATTCTAATTATAATACTCCTGGTACTGCTGATGGAAGGACTAACACTTCTTCAGTGACTAGTATTCCGAAGGACAACAATGAACCGATTTTCAACCAATCAACAGATTCCAATTTCAATGAAGTTTTGCCCCAAGGAGATTCTTCGACTTATATTACGGAAAGAACAAATAGTCAAATACTAAATGAGTTTGATCAAGATGTCCTAGAATCCATGTATCCCATAAATTCGTTGTCTAGTTGGGAAGGAAGTCTTGATTTTAACACAGTTAGCCCAAATCCTGACGACTTCGGATGGGCTAATTGGTCACCAGGAACCGAGGATTACTGGACACTCCAATACTCGGACTCTATGAACAAATTGAAAAGTGGAGGAAAACTGGGACGGATTTTTGCGAAGAAAAAACGACTAAGTGGCAGTGATATGAGAATGAATATTCCTCAGGACGCTGACCATTTTCCAACTCGAATGAACGATTCTTCCCATGGACGTGATCGCAATAATGATGGAAACACCAGTCCAGATCCACCACAAGATCGACATTATTTTATACCGTTTGCGGTTAGATTATTTTTCAACTTGCAAACTTGAATCAGACCAAGACTTTCAATTATCGAGTTTCGAGTCTAGTCCCGAACATTTCTGATCAGAGTTTGTAGGCACATGAGATGTAATCGGACCAGACCACTTTGAGAATTTGAAAAATTTTCGGGACCGAAATATAATTTGGACCACCATATGGGTGAATACTCTGCCTAAGCATATGATTCTATTATTGGTTTTTCAGAACTGTAACTCTCGACCCCATCATCTCGCACCAGGGTTTCAACACCCAAGCTTTCGCTCGGAATTTTTCGCGAAAATTTTCTTCGTCAAATCAATACAAATGTTCGCCATTCTCTGCGTCATATTTACATATCCATTTCTATCCCCAGATCCTGATTTTGATTTTATTCGTAAAAAACCAAATGGGAGTGGATATTTCGCCCTGTAAGTGCCAATAGTTAATTAAAAAGAATAACAGTACAATGTGCGGGGACAGTTTTTGTATTAGAATTTATTCTATCTATCTACCAGATTAATTTTCATGGTCATGTTTTGCTGTGCTCGCTGTTTTGCTTCTGGTCGGACAACTATAGGCGGTGTTCTGACTCTAGTTATATGTGTAAGGAAAATATGTTATGTAATTTATTTTACTGCGTGGGATCAAGAAAATCGGAAAAGTATATAATATTTAATATTTACATAATTCTTTAGTCTTTATGCTCTGCCGTGGTTTGCATGACCATATTCTACAATGGTGAGCCATATGTCGTTTCAGTCATCCTCATGAGCCTATTGACAAGCTATGCGTCTTTGGCAGCCATTTCGTATTTTACAAAGGTGAAATGAATTATTTTTTTCTGGTATATAACAAACTAAAATGGTGTCATTTTTTATTAAATTTCCATAAGATGGATGTTTCAGAAAAGGGGAACATTTTTTGCGTAGCTTGCGGAACCGTATTGGCGAGCATTATGATTTCTTTCTCAATTGTATTCGTTGTATCAGATCCGTTTGGTGGTCTTCCCAATTCTATGTCAAAGGGGGCCAAGTTTACTGGAATGTTCACTCCGTCCTTTCTCACGACACTAACTCTCATTCTGGTAAATAATTAATATTCCAAAATTTCGTGCTTCACTAGGTCACGACTTTTCTATAGCGGGTTGAAATTGACTTCCTGTAGAATTCGTATACATGAACGTATTCAGGTTTAGCACCTAAGTTCAAAGTTGTGCCAAAAATTCGACAACAATCTTAATTGAAAATGAAAATTATCATTTCGGACATTTTATTTACAGTTTCAGATTTCTGAGGTCCACCAAGTGATGGGCGGGTATCGTCTGCCCCTCAGAGAAGATGACTATATAGTTGCTGCGGCTTTTCTACTTTGAATAATTTTGATTGATTAATTTTTTATTAGTGTGATATTCCAAAGCATTCAATCACGCAAGTATGCAAACAATAATAATTGCATTTGGTACACTGGTGACAGAATTAAAATAATGTTACACGAAATAAATGTTGAATATTCTTAAAAAAATAGACAGTAATGGTAATGGTTTTACTGTTTGCTGATTATGCTGATACGGACATCATAAAGAAATTACACATTACAACTTGGCTCAGGCGACCGGGTAGGCTTGTCGAAATATATGACCACACGCAAGTGACTACGAATTACTTAAGTATAGGTGTAGTCGTAGTAGAGTAGAGTTCAAAAAGAGACCCGGTCGTCTCAGCTAGATGGTTGCGGAGATAGGATTCATTCCGATGCTTGGTTTTCTTAAAAGACATTGAACATGTTTAATTGACAATAAGAACAAATTGAAGGCATTACAATCTTTTTAGTTGACAGTATATACATAGTCGTGCTTGTACTGAGATTGACAATGACCGGAGACGAGTCTTAAACTGGTCAAACTAGTAAACTATCTCCGCTGGGATTTGGGCGATTATTTCTTGCATTGGTATTATTTGCTGGAACCCTATTTGAACCTGGTTGACCTTGGACATAAATGCGCCCTTGATTTTGACCGACTGGAACGAGTTGATATCCGGTTGGAGGGTAAGCATAAGTAACGCTGTAAACTGGTTCAACCATAGGGACTTCAACCTGATATTGACTCACATAGTCGATCCCATCTGGGTGTGCTTTAACTTCAAAATAGAAACTCATGACGACAAACATGAAGTAGATTTCAAAAATGAGCCAAATGAGACCAAATTGGAAGACAGGTAGTGGTGCCAAAATTAGGAGGATCAGCCGAATAATTGAGAGACAAAGAACTCCGGCCACCCACAAGTAGGCAACACATCCAACTCTCTATTTATACCAGAAAGGCAAAATTATAATAGGATTTATTTTTATTTTTAGTATATTTACATTTTTAGTCACACTCACTTTGAAAGCTCCAACGAGAAGAATCGCAGAGAGTACAACGTAAGTGAAACAAACTGCGGTCTCTGCAATACCGATACTTCCTGTAAGAAATGAAGTCGATATAAAATAATGTTCCAATGAGACCAAAAATAAATTCAAAATATTCCAGTAAGCCAACATACGAATGAGATTTGTGGTTTCCTCTGCCATGATGGACTTTTTCTGCTGTTCATCGTAAAATTGACCGTGCCCCCAATAATCTCTTAAGTCTGTTGTATTGGATGTGCTCACTTTAATTGTGAAGGCCAAGTAGAAGCAAAAACCGATAAAATACAGCACCTGAACACAAAATGATTAAAAATTCACACAAGGTTAGATGTCAAAGACTTTCACCACTTACACCATTAGATTAAATGGAGAAAGCCGGAGAAATACCCGCACTCTGTTAGGGGCCAGCCTTCTGTTCGGGATTTTACGGTAATGAATTTTGAATAAGCAACACTATCGGATATTTTTCGCAAGATGGGATAATTATTTCTCATCTGATATTTTACCTTACCCCTATGGTTAAACCTGTTATAGGGGACGTAGTGCTGGGGACTAAAATATGATCGTGTCGTACATGTGCCAAAATAACGCAGGTCATTCATGATGGATTTTCTAGTCTAACGCACTAAATCCGATGACAGCTTTCTAATTGTGAACCGCAACGGTCGAAATGTAAAGTTATTCAAGATATAAGTAATACCGACACGTATATTCCATATTTGTTACATGCCCGTAGCAGTACATTATACGGAGGTTTCTGTACATAATATGGTCATAAAATTCAAGAACTACAACATAGCGAACTGTAGGTTTGGGCGACAAAAGACCCGGTCGTCTCGGTTAGGTGGTCACCTAGCGCGGGTATTTGCGGGATGGGTTTATTCATACCAGAGGGCTCCCATAGTTTACGTACAGTAAATGACCGAATTTGGCCCCGGGGCTCCATTCAGGCAGGCTCAGAGGTCAAGGGTCACTCCTTTCATTATGTTACTACTATGAGAAAACTGGAGAATTCTGTAGAATGACCGAGTTCTAAACGGCACCAGGCATCTATTCAGTCATTTCTTATATATAAGGTGGCGCACAAAATATTCATATTTTATGAATCTTAGAATGCCGTAGGGCAGACATTATCGTACCATTTCCAAGACGGCAATAACAGCGACTCCATAAACCAAGTCAACACAACAAGGGTCAACTGACTCGACGTAAACGACCCTCCTGGGCATAGGTGCGTAGACTGCCGTCGGTCTCTGTCGTGGACGTCTTTCGAATTCCTCAGGTTCACTTTCTCTCGTCGGTTGAGTCTGAATAACAGGATTCTGGTCCGTCGGCGCCCTCCGACCAGGGTCCATTTCGTTTCGAATTTAGTGTCGGAATGAATAAGAATTTGAACTGCCGAACTAAAATGGAATTTTGATTTCTAAATTTGGAAGAAAAATACTCAAAACGAGAAAACCTAGTACAGGTATTGCATGCACATGAATATGAGAACTCGAAGTTTCTTGTTGAGTTGATTAGGCTAACGAGGAAAAACCATAACGACACGTCGGACACAAATTTAACTAGTCGAAGGAAAAGTTTATTCGTCGAAGTCTTTAGTACACATTTTGTAATATTGAAAGGAAATAGTTCAATTGTCACTTCGAAATATTAAAACTATTCCACAGTTCGATTTGACTTTGGAAAGTAATCCAAAATATAATTTTAAGGAAAACCATTTTGAAATCGAGGATTTTTCCGAACACTAGCAGCGCTAGCATCTGTGGACAGAATTTGTTCAATATAAGGTGAATCAGCATCCGGGTCCAAAGGCTCACTAAATAGTTCAGGAATTTTTGGGGCACCCTCTGGTCTATTTCGAACATCCACAATGTACGCAACAATGATGACAAAGAAATAAATTTCTGATAGTGAAAGAAGTCCACTAAGAATGGCAACCCCATTAGTTGGCCAACCACCGATAACACCTATACGACCGAGAAGGGCGAAACAAAGTCCAGCTGCTGAGGGTAGACAAAATTTCCAGTTCCTCTAACAAAAACAAACAAGATTTAGAAAAAATAAATATAAAAAAAGTGAGAACCTATTACTAAAGAAAATACTTTTTTTTAGTCAAGTCTTGATTTCTATTACCTTCCGCGACCCCATGAATAGAAGCGGGAAGGTGAATCCGACGATTAGATAGATTAAGAATTCAGCAAGATACAAAGGTCCTGCAATATTTTCCAATTCCTGAATATATTAGTTAATATTATTTTTTCATTTAAAAAAAAATGTTTTTAACTTTTCCTTACCTGGGTCAGTCGAGATTGTCAAAATTCCGGTTCCTAATATAGCGGCCAAGTAGATGATCTTCAAGTATATACAAATAAGGAATAAAACTTTTAACTGTAATTCATAGCAGTTTGAAGTAACAAATATTTTAATTAATCCTCACCATTTCAGTCAGTGCAACTAATTGAACACCCTCTTCCAAACTCATTATTCCACATGGATTATAACCAGTATCAAACTCAAGCTCCATTTTTGAGGTAAATTTCAAGTTCTTGATTTGATTAATACTACCATTCTCACTATTCACAGAATATTTACTAGTATTAAGCACTCTGGTTCACACCAGTTTCAAAAATACAATTTCCATCTGGGCTGTTGTGTTTAATATTTTCTTTTTGATAAAGCATGGTTCCTATGACTCAGTATTGGATGCCTATCTGAAACTGAAATTCATAATGAATGACCAGACGAATTTTGCAGTTACGATTTTAGCGAATAGAAAAATTCATTGATCCATGCAAATATGTTTGAAGAACATAGTTCTAGTGAATGTAAAATATTCTTAACGTTACAAATTCTTCAGATAACTGATGATTAAGGACTTGCAATTATTTTTTCTGCTATTGGTGAGATCAAGGAACGTTCACGACGTCCTTCTCCATGGGTATGCCAGTAGTCTCCCCAACTAGTTGTTCTTTACCCGTTGGAGTACATTATGACAATGGGAACTAGGCCTTTCCAATGTGCTCCGAGTTGTTTACAACATGACGTCGAAGGTTAAAAATTTCATTATTTGCAAAAGTAGAGAGTTTGAAAATTACTTCGACTACTGGCTTACCTATGGGGAAGATGTTTTATTTACATTGGGTGAGATAATGCTATTCGCGGCAATCCTAACGGAAGCCGGGGCATAATAACTTCAAACTACCCGTATCCGAGCGGAAATAAATATACAATGTTTCATTTAAAATCAAAAATATATTAATTTATTCAGTTCCACGAGCACTATGAGAACTCTTCGCTGTAGAAAGCATTCAAGGGTATACCTTTAAAAATATTCGGCTTGAAATTGAGCATGCTTCAATCAACTAATTCCCCCTCCGAGGTAAGAATGAGCTCACTGCCGCCCCCATCACCACTCGGATTATTGGATCCAGCTTGAGAGAACCTTAATTGTTCACTCCGTCGTAACTCAGCCACTTTTCTTGCTGCTTCTTTCTGACCCAAATCAATCACGAAACTCCAAACTACCCAAACAGTAAAAGCTCGGGTGACAAAGAACGCAACTTCAATAAATACAACGTGAATTGCTTGCTCAACAATGAGACCAGCAATGTCGGCCAGAGTAGAAGGAATAATGATGAACAACCAATAAATGCAATATTTACGAATGTTCTGAAATTAAAGGAAATGAACATATTATCTTTCTCTGTCATTATCGGTCAGTCCAGGACGACGGACAGAAACATAGAGTAAAGAAATTGGTTTAGAAAGAAATAGCAGGATTTTTACTCTATGGACAGAAATGCTTGGTAGTAGCAAGTAGCACGTCAAACTTAATATTTTTAATCTTAGATTCCTAAGTAGTTCCTAGAATTAATAATTATAATTTTATTCAACCATTTATGGCCGAGTATGACCGTTGAAATGAGCTGACAAATTGGAATCATATTTTTAAAACGTATATTTCGGGCAAAAAGGTACAAATGTTTCTGACCTTAACAGCTCCAATGAAAATTAATGATGAAACAGGAATAAGAAATGCATGTACGATTCCCACGATTAGACATGCCATTCGAACTAAAGACGAGTATAAGGGCAAGCATGAGATTAAAAAATTCGGTGAAACGGAAATGTTTAGAGACTAATGTTATACTTACAAGTTAACAAGCCACGACCGACGTTCATCTGGTCTGGATAATAAATGTACAGAGCAAATGCAGAGACCATGATGGCTGCATGGTAGAACTGTGTTAAAATATTGTACATTAGGTTTGAATGAAGAGAATTTATTTGATATGGCCAGAGGCCCATTCAAAATATATAAGATTTAAAATTCGGATAATTAAAATACAGACTACCAAACTCGACCGAAATGGAGTATTTAAAACTGAAGAAGAATTATATATTACCAAAGAAAAAACGGCGACAAAAATGGTAGCTCTTCGAAGATCCAAATCTGTGCAACAAAAACACGGATTAAATGGAGGGTCTGGTTCTGGTTCTGGGTCGTCGTCCTCCGGCATATCCATGTTCAGCATCTCGAGTCGCTAGTTTAAGTAACCATGAGTTAATTTAGCAATTTACTTTGTACGTCAAAAATAAGAAATATGCAGACAATAATGCTGAAACAAAAAGATCAATTCATTGTTTTCCGAATTACCAGCAACTATAACAGTTGTATTTCTTTGGAAACTGAAAGGAATTAGAGAGCTCAATCTTGAACGAAGCAAAATATTGGTCATCGTAGAGAAAATCAAAGAGACTAAACAATTCAATCAAATTCCGTAGTACTTAAAACAAATGGTCCAGACTACTTGGAGAAAATTTACCGTTCCTTGAATTCCTTCTAAAATCATGTGCTCAGGTAGTTTAGTAAAATTTCTAAAATGAACACTTCGAAGATTCGGAGTTCATATAAATATTTGATTTGAAGAAAGTCTGGGTAAATGGGCTTTTACCGTTTGCCTCTTCTGAATCATATATTTTACCGCTTAAACTCAGATTGCAGCAACGGGTCAACATTCATTTATTATTTCCAAAATGTGACCGTTCTTTCAATCAACCTTCTGTTCATGTTAATTTAAAATGCTATTAGCGTGATTTCTCTGACTCGAAATCCCAGTCTTTTCGGCAATACGAACGGGTTTTTTAAACTTCATGTACCAGATTTTACCAACACTATTCCGCATTGGAAGGTCGTCTCCACAAAATATTTTCGAACCGGATTGAACCCAATTGATTAGGGCATCAGCCAGGCAGTTACGTCGAGAATTATTCGTACAAAGTTACACCGAGAAAGAGTTCACTTTATTTCTGTCTATGCTCTCAGTAAGGTGAAAAAGATACACATGATCGGGTTAAAATAAACAATTTCTATCCCAGAATTACTCAATTTGGGAATCAATAATTTCTAATTTGGACTTCAAAAGGGACGAAGAATTGAGAATGTTGAGTCAAATTGAATTGGACAAAATGTTTAATTATTTTGTGAAATGTTTCAAGGAATTGCTTGATTTGTATTTGGGTCCAGCATCACGAATTCTTCTTCATTGTTGTTGTTTATTTCGTCCTCAGCCGTTTGATTACGGGCATTAACCAAGCGGCGTGATCGGTCTAGAGCTGCCAATCGCATTTCATCCTTACGTAAATCCATCGTGTAACTCCAAACAACGCAGAGTTCACAAATTGACTTTAGAACATCCCACACGATCCCATGCTTTGGATAATCAAACTCCGACCCTCGGATTATCGTAAAGAAGTCTATAGTTGCTGTGCAGGATAACCACGCTTCACAATAATGACGGCGTTGCTTTAAATGTAAAAATTAATCTTAAAATCACCACATAGGAGACTTATTTGCTTACAAGGAAACCACCTTCTACATAAAACTCAAATCAGTCTACTCAAGCGTTCAAGATTGGTCATTTCAATTGGATTTGATTTGAACTGGTCATTACATAAATTTGTCCTCTGATTACGGATTACCGGTAAAAGTGGCTTCCTTATTGGAAGTGAAGAAACTAACCTTGGAAACTCCGAGAAAAAGTAAGACTCCCAACGCGAAGAACATGAAATATGAAGCAATGTGAAAAGCAAATGGTCGAACTGTAGAAATTGGTTTATAAGATTGGTAAGCAAGGTTCTTGAAGTTTGATTAGCTTACTAAAAATGATTTGACTTACTCAAAGATTTGTCGTAATCCTCAAAAGTCAAGGTATGATTTCGTCTCATTTCACTGCCAAGCTGCCTCCATTTCTTGACAAAGCCAAGTAAAATAAATAACCCGGTGATCTGTTATATAATGTTGACGAAAGAAACAAATTCATTACTTGCAAGACAAATTGATCTCGAACGTTAATAAATTATAAAAGAAAGCTCATTAAGTGCAAATGTCGATAGAAGAATTAACTTAAATTTTATTAAACAACGAAACCTTGCGTTCTTCTGATCAAAAAATACTTTGTGCTTTCACTGCTTTCACCCTTAAGTGAAAAGCTGGGGAAAAGTACATTGCATAGACAATTTAATTGAATGATAATAGAGAATTATGATTATTGCACTGAATCTGCATCTTGTAGAGAATCTTGAGAATGAAAGAGTTGAACCGTTAACGCGCAAAAATCTTGAAAGCGCCTAACAACCCAAACTGATGAAACCGAAAAAGATCCCGCATCTTTTTCCGATTCTTTGTCTGAACTTTCTACGACAAAGTCAACCCAAACAGTTCCACAATTTTTTTATAAAATGTGTATTTCGGTTTTTCTAAAACCCACTTTCTTATCTGAACGGAGTGGGAGTTGGGTCAATCGTGGCCACCCTGTATATGACTCGGAGATATTTCTGGAACGACTGCATAAAAAAGTCTTACGATGTGGTATAATGCGATTGCACCAGCTACCGCTCTGGATAATTCGGTATGCGCACTACGTGCCATGTCCCTTGGCTCAACTAGAACGCCCCGGTTTGGCCGACGACGGACATGTTCATGTGGAACCCGGCCCCTAATCATCTTAAAATTGAAGCCCTCTACTTTTGATTGTGTACTTCATTTATGACACCAATATTAATTTAAACCACTCAAAATTTAGTATTTTTCATATTGGAAAAAAACTTGGATTGTGAAGTCGTGGACAGAATGTTGTTGATCTCGTGAAGCTATACGTAAACAACTTGAAAACCTGCTTAAAACCAATGGTGAAGACAAGAATCTTTACAAAATATTTGTAAATAATTATTATTGCAGATGTTTTATTGCTGAAATGAAACAAATAATTCTCATCAATTACAAAGTGTAAAATAGTAAATGTATTTAATGCTACACTGCACACAAAATGCAGTCCTACATATTCAACTACGTTTGATGACCAGAATATACTTGAGGCGGAATATAATTAGCGTCGTCCACAGGTTTTCCACCTTTACCTTTTGCGTTAGGGTCAGTAGGTTCCTCTGCAACTGGTTGCTGCATCATCCATTTTTCTTCATTATCGAAAAAGAATATTGTGTCTTCTTTTTCCCTCAGTTCTTTCTTTTTATTCTCAATGTCATACAAAGTCTGTTCTTCTCTGTACCGAGTCAATTGTCTGTCCAATTCTTTTATTCTCAAATCCTCCCATTCTTTGAAATTATTTTGTTGAGCCTCAATTTCAAGTTTCTCATTTGCATTGACTGCATTAGAAAGCAGTTCTTCTGTTATCGTGATTAGATTCAAGTTCGTACTTGACAATTTTGAACTGGATAATATCTCCCTTACAGGACTCAAATGCTTCGCGGCGTTATCCCATTTTAATTTCACAAACATCTCTGTTATTTCTTGGGGTTCCAAGTTCAGTCCTGGAACAGCTCGTACCTTTGGTTTGGGAAGTGTCTTGTCCGGTGACGATTCGACTATTGCCAATCTAGCAGCGACCATTTCTGTCACACTTTTTACCTAAAAACAAATCGTTTGAAATTAACTGTACAGCTAAAATACACAGTTAGACACAAACATTTTGTTAAGTGAATGGCGACTCAATATGGAAGTAACTCTTACTACTTACTACTTACAAGGGAATATTCATGTAAAAACCAGATCCACTCAAAAACAAACTCGAGGGGTTACTCTCATGAGTCTATATCGCAAGACTAAAGACATAATTACAAGTGTGTAGATAATTTCATGTCACTATTAAAACTGCATATCTCTGACCAGGACACTTAAAATTAATAGAATGAAGTCTTTGCATGATCCCGGTTTTACATGAGGCTCACGTCAGTATTTGTAAGTCAGCGTTAGTAAGTGGAAAAGCAAAATATTTCAGTAAGCGTGTACAAAATAGAAATTGCGATATTACCACTTCAGAAGCAACTGTTTGTTTTTGAGCCGCAATATTTTTCAAAGCAGTATCGACTTTGTCCCATTTGTCATACATAGCCCATCCAAGAAGTTCTATTGAGCGTTGGAGAACTTCATCTTCATTCAAGTGAAAACTCAGAAAAGCCAAAGTTTTTCCGACAATGTGTTGAGGATTCGTCAAGTCGAAGTGGTCATCGAAGAAAACATTTCTGAGACGTCGGACTCTAAATCTTTCCTAAAGAAGTGATAATCATTTTTCAATATCTAGCGCACTAAAAAACAGTAATTAATCTTTCATTAATAAATACCTCCTCGGGTTTCTTCTCTTTCTTGCCTGGTTCCTTTGAAACGACAGCTACAATTTCCTCTTCCCAAGACTCCGGTATGCCAGTCTCAATATGTTTGAGACACGAAAGCAGAGCGAGTAGCTTCGTTGTAGGTGGACCAAAATTTTCATCTAACATTAGAAAGCTAGCCACTTTTGCGGCGTCTAACAAATCACAAAAAAAATGAGTAATTACTATGAAGTTAGGTGACAACGCTTTTATTAAGTACTGATTCGGCCAGTAGTACTAATTATCTGAATCTATTGCTGGATTCTGGGTTTGATCTATACAATTACTCACCTCTGAAATTTTTCCTTGTCAAAAAAGTGTCCATTAGGAGACTAGACGTGTAATGATCAGGAAAAATGCCATAATTCAGCCGATCATTCAAAATTCTCATCAGGTCATCCATCTTATCAAACTTTAAGAATGATCGTATGATTGCAAAACTGGTCGAAGGAAGGGTTTCATGAGTAACTGATGATTTCCTTAAACGATAAGCTAACTCCTCCATCTCATCCAGGTTATCAACTTCTGTGACTTTATTGACGAACTAAAATACAGAAAACAATGACGATAAAATAAAACTAAAACATAGAAAAACCAATTAATTGTTCAGCTTTACCAAGTCCACATCTATCGCACTGATAAACTTCTCGGTTACGAACTTCTTCTCAACCTCATGGAAAAAGTCATCTGGAATAGTAAGTAAATAATCGGTTAAATAAAATAATTTTTTCCCGGCTGAAAAGAAAACTGATTAAAAAAAGCCAAACTCACCCAGGTCAAGTTTTTTCAGTAGTTGTGAATCCAGACGTTTATCCCATGCTGATTGACAATCATAATGCTCCGAAAGAAATCCGAACCGACCGGTACTTACAGAAAAATAACGATTCAAATTCAAATGAAACTGGAGCGATGTCAACCGATTCTTTTGAAAAAATCGGGGCATAAGTCGTGCACTTCCTCCCCACATTCTCAAAAACTAGCTGATCGTTTTTCAAATGTTTCGAAAACAGGGCAAGTGTAACTCAAAAAATATTTGAATCACCGATTTAGAAATTCCTGTTTATTAGAATCATATTTAATACAAATATCCACGCGATTCCCGCAATTTCTATAATACTTGATGGTAAGTATGATACAGATTCAGGCCGCTCGATGCTGCGTAATTTCATGTCGTCATAAAAGGCGTCATCGTTTACTATCGTCCAGACATTTTATTTGTAGCGTATTCGCAATTAAAAGCAGGAAAAATCTAATATTATGAGGGAATGAACAAATGGGATAGTAGGGTGACCATAATTTCTCAGGCCCAAAGCAG
>JAQFYE010003199.1:0-15932 GCA_034694305.1 Protaphorura glebata
ATAATTCTGACGAAATCATTCTCCATAAATCATCCTGACAAAACTTTTGCCCGTAATAATTTCTTACTAAAAACGGCGAATATTACTCAGAATAAATTCATCAGAGGCTTCTTCAGAGCGTATGAAGAAACTCTTTCGTACGGGAGGCTGGGCGTATTAGGACAGCTTACCCTAATAATTAATACAAAGAGACCCGGATCATAAGGAAATCCTCCTCTTCGGTCTGGCTACGTTTTAAATTTCTTATGCCCCAAATGAACCCTGGAATTTTTTTGACGTATTCGTTGGTACCACTCCGAAGTCAGCAGTTGTCATGGTAAGGTCACTGGATCACCTAGGTCAATTGCAATGACATTCGAACCGCGATGATTTGGTAATGTGTCAGCTTTCGGTCATTATGTGTGCTCCGTCCAGCGGTCAGTAAAATTAGAATATGAGAGGTCACAACCATAACGGATAACGTTTTGATGAAAAATTGAGTCATTCAATTTAATGAAGAAAGCTACGTAATGCATGGATGACCCGTATGGGTCTATGGGACAAATTCGGTAGGAATAAAACCACGCAGTAGAAAAAAGTTGGGAGTGAAAGTACGACGCAATGATGGAAATCCAGATCGATAAATTACGCGGATTGAGTAAAAGTCGGGCCCACATTCCTTTGCAATGCAATGCAATGGCGATGCAGAACTCGGAAGTCTGCAAACAAATGTCATTATAGGACAGTATACATTTTTTTTTCCATTTTCATCAATATTTTTGGAATTGCCGGAACTAGATTTATGAATGCATACATGTGATTTCTCATGCTAAAATTGGAACTAGTAAAATTTAAAAATTTTGCAACTATCGGAAAATGTATTTATTCCAGTAACATGCCATGGGTTGAAATATATACTGCATATTGCACGCCCTTCGTATCTACCTTGAACTTGTTCTCACATACTCACTCTTAATTGAAGACAATCGTCTCCAATGACCAATTATTTTAATTGTAGGTTTTCTGAACATCCAATTAAAATTTGTATGTAAAATGTAAATTAATAACTATCTACATTGACTCAACCGAATGCACGTTCAGGTTTGGAAACTTGTTATTCCTTTAATTCGTCACTTTTCATATGTATAATCACATTCATTCTGTACAGGGTGGCTAAAAAATAAACCACACTATATTCAACTATAGAGTTTCAATAACGAAGTACGAGGAACCCTGTATGCATACCTTTTATAACTTGTTTGCATTCACTCTAAACATTTGATTACAAAACCAGTTTAGTATTTTGTGCAAGAGTGCATGTTTTACATGCCCATATCCTCAAATCAAATTAATGTTGATCAATTTCGATTTCCACCGCAAAACTTCATTTTATTTAATCGTTTTTAATAAATAAATTAATAAATAATCATTTTATTGACCGACGTAAGGAACGAATCCCTTGATCCAACTGTAGTACGTTGTCATATTCGTAAAAACTCCGGGGAACCCTTCCTGGCCACAAGAATTTCCCCAACTTGACATCCCAACGACCATGAATGGGGATTCTGGCGTATCTCTACAAACGAGTGCACCTCCCTCGTCACCCTTTCAAAAAAAACAAAGAATGATGAAAACTGCACTATAAGGAAATAACCAATTTTAAAAATTTTGAATACCGGGCAAGGTCCTCTGCCTTTTTCACCACCAGCACATAGAAAAGTTGTGTAGTCCAAGGCATACTCTGAATTGTCAATGGATTTCCGAATTTGAGTTTGGCAACTGACAGGGTCAATGATTTTCAGGGCAACTTCTTTCAATAAATTTCTTTCCTTTGGAGATTCCTCCTCTGAATTCTGACCAACTCGTTGTCCCCAACCGGCCATGATGCATCTTTTAATTAAATTTTTTTTAACAGGATTTGCAAATTTTCGAGCATTTTTTATATTGACCTACTTTGAATTTGTGTATTTGTTGGGATCCCCAGGTGTCCCTAAACATGCGGATCGTATGGAAGGGTATGCTCCAAGACTCACAACATTTTTGAGTCGTAAGATGGCGACATCGTTTTGAAGTGTACTTGGATTATAATCGGGGTGAACTACGTAGTCATCTACGCGATATTCACGTGCCAAGAATGGTTCCGACGGTGTGCTCAAATCCCATTCTCCTAGGCGGACTTTCATCGGTTTTTCGCTGATTGTGAAATATAAAATTAACAATTAATCTTTGTCGCGCGCTTTTTCTATGGCACTCACATTTTGTCCAAATCCTTAACTGTAGTTAGAACTGCATTCGGGGCAATAATGATGCCCAATTTATGGTAATTATCCCTTGCATCAACGATCAGCGCAGTCCATGGATATTCCGCGTAATTAGCCTATTTTGATTATTTTAGTTTTTATTTTTATAATTCAGTTAATATTATTAAATGTTTCAAACTTACTTCTCCATACATTGGATTCGTTGGCAAATGTGGAAACGGAGCTACCAGCCCACACGCAATTCCACTGGGTTGACAACTGTATAAAAAAATTAAATCTGATTGTCAACAAACTAATATCGTATATTATAATTAAAAGCCGACTGTGATTATATCTGTCTGTGACATATTTGGATTAAAAACATATTGAAGGGATTAATAGCCAATTTTGTTAAGTTATTCAAAAAACAAAGGCGTTTTCAGACGGTTTTTAAAATTTAAGACGCATTCGCAGAATTATGTGTAACATAGAAATCTGTGGTAGTTCCGCAACAATGAATTAACAACAATTTTCCTTATTCAAAAAATAATTTTAATTTTTTATAGGTAATATTCAAAAATTATCCTTAAAAATTATGTAATTCTCAGAACGTGGTATTTTTGTAATCCGAGCTCCGACATTCCACATCTTTAATCAATTTTATATGATTGTATTAGGGTCGATTAAGAGTGATCGGGTTTGCTAGTAATAACACATTAAATCGAAATAAATTCAATTCTCACCACATGACGGAGCCTTCAGGACAACTGGGCTGTTTGATTGAAATAGACGCAGAATTGAGAAATCAAAATGTCATTAAAATGAATCTACTGTTTAGAATATTTATTTTTGTTTGAATCTAACCTTATTCAATACGCGACTTGCCCGAGCAGTAAATTCTTCTGGACAATAAAGACGGATGGCACAGCGACAGTACTGCGGGGAGAGATTGACTGACAAATCTTCAGTTTTGGGTCCATCTTGACTGCCTTATTTGACACAGACACAATTAGTCAAACCCTCACTTACTCTTATATATTACTTCGTACCAATTTTCTTTTTCTTGCTTATAAAATCCAATGCATCTGTTGCGACGTTGAATGGAGAGTCAGGAACGTATGGCCTGTCCTTCAATTTAATCCACTGATCTCTTGCTCCATCAACTTGTTCATAGAATGATACTCCCAAATAAAATATAAGTAATGTCACCGCTTTTCTCATTTTTGTATTATTACGAATTAAAATAATTAAATTTGCTGAATCTCTGTTTAAGTTTGAATTTACACTAAAGACGGCTTAGAGATGTAGACGAGCATGAGATTTGTTAACGGTAATTTGATTTTCCGCACTCATACATTGTTTGTAATTGTGACAACTGACATTTGTTTGGTTGCATAACCAGTTTCCAATTAACGGTCAGATCGTCACAAGGAAATCTTGCTTTATTTTTGACACAAATGAATGGAATCATCATTTCATCCATGAAATCAGATCGGATATCGGCTCAGGTTTTTGATTATCTTATATTATGTTTAGAATGGCTGAAAAGTTAACTTGAATAATTTATTTTAATATTCCGGTCGGACTTTTTTTTTTAATTTTGAAAAATATAAGTATGTTGTTGTACAGAACATCACATTGAAGATGATTGCAAAGAATTGGGTCATATTTGAGTGAAATTTTTTTGCAAGGTGAATGTTGACATTGAACTTGGTGGAATAAATGCACTAATTGTTGACCTAGATTCCTACCTAAACGTTGTGCATTCAATGTATTCAGCCGCAGTGCAGGAGATCTGCATAAAGAAAGTAAAGTGTCAAGTTCTTACTTCAAGTAAATGTGAAACTTATGGAAGTCCCATGTGAATGGGATTTCACAATAAAGTTAGTCATTTCTCTTTGGTTCTGGTGTCCTGTCAATACTTCCGCTTCATCAGGAACAATTTTTCAATAAAAATGCAATTAAAAATTCTCCTTTTATTTTCATTGTGTTTTGTGATCACTATCTGCTTCGCAATTCCTTTCACAATTCATCCGGAAGGAAATCCCATTAATTTGAGAGGTAAATAAGTCCTAACAATAATGAATCCAGAAATTGAGACATGGGGAAAGGTCTCATAACATTAAGAACGTGTGACCCCCAAAGCACGCCCAAAATTGAGATGGACATTGTCACCGGTGCGGCAAATTAGTTCTATTCCTATTATCCTTTTAAGATTTATAAATTGAAACTTATTGTTCACAGGGACCAGACGTGGATCAAACAGTCCTTGCTATTGGACAGATTGCAAAAGCACGAAGGAAAGAGAATTCAAATGCAAGATAGGATGGGCGGAAATGAAACGGGACTATCGTTCTTGTGCAATCCAGAATGCTAAATACCAATGTTGTGAATGAATCTTTAAATATTATTCTGTGCTTCTATTTATTATTAATTTAATTAATTTAATAAAATATTAATTAATTTTTTTTGAACTTGTATTCTTGTATCCATTTTTTATTTAATATTTATTAGCGAGAGGAAGAAAATTAACAATAAAAAATGAAGTAGTGACTCTTCATATGCAGTCAGTTCATAGTATTATAAGCCGTCTAAATAAAAACAAGGACTCGGAATGCGGAACACCCGTGCCGTGCGGTTAAGAGCGATTAGTGCGGTCACGACGAATCGAAATGCGATTGTTATTGTGTTATGTAAAGTTCTACTCCAAGTGTTGAAAGTCCGATGATTTTATGATGAATAAATACGGGGGTGTCTCATAACATCTGCCATACGCGGCATGCTCAGGGCGGTTAATTTTCAATCCCAATTCCGCGATAACTATGAGCCACCCTGTAGTAGGTTCTAATGCTCATACGTCGTTATCGCATTTGAGAAGTACAAACCGATGCGACATTGGATTGGTGATTGCGGTTATGTCTTGTATTTCCGTGTCCGTATATGATTCCTCTCCGGGCCAATAGTCCAATAACTACATTCAAACATATTAGTTATACTGTAAGGAGAATTTTGCTTTTAAAATCAAATTGGTAATTAAAAATGGAGCAGATCGTAGGAATGTCAAGTAAATATTTAGGAAATGGTGATACTGTGAAAGTCTCACCTGGTAGTCACGAAACACCAACAAATGGACATCCAAATAAGTTAGAATTTCTTGTTTAATTTTTTAAAGCAAAAAATTCTAGAGTAAAAAATCAAATGGTGTTTATGTTTTTGCAGAACGAAAGTAGACAAAACCAAAGAATTCAAGGAAAATGTGGCAACCCTCAAGAGTTTACTTAAAATGGTAAGCCTACAATTAGTTAATTCGTAATTAATTGACTAAATTAATTAATTACTTGATTAAATCCTTTTGTCAGTTTCATTTCGCCCAACCACAAGACACTCCACTTTTCTTGGTTGGGATACTGACTGCGATCATTCACGGAGCATGCTTCCCAATTCTCGGCGTTTTATTTGGAAATATTGCAGAAACATTTCTAACTCAATCGCTGGATGTGCGTAAGAATTAGTGTTTCCTGCACGACTCGCTTTTTAATAATTAATTGCTAAATTGGTCTAAAATTTACAGGAATACAAT
Source organism: Protaphorura glebata (assembly GCA_034694305.1). Lineage (NCBI taxonomy): Eukaryota > Metazoa > Arthropoda > Collembola > Poduromorpha > Onychiuridae > Protaphorura > Protaphorura glebata. The sequence continues at coordinate 5,800 of JAQFYE010003199.1, forward strand.
AGTTCACGTGCTAATCACACGACTGGCATTGCAAACAATTCTACAATGTCAAGGGTTGCACGAAGTATTTCCAAAATAGTGTCGAATCACTCCTTATCGCATCCTGTACACACAAACACACACGCAAACGTACACGGAGACGCGCATGCAGATGTGGAACATGGAGCGGTACCCGCCGCCGATAACCCATTGACTATCATTGCAGGGGTTTTTGGTTATATTGGATCAGTACTTGGAATATCTTCAGAATCGGGAACAATGACGAGGGAAGAATTGGTGGACTATGCCGAATTAATGTCATGGTATTTCTTCGCCTTAGCTGTCCTGGTCTTTTTTGCCGCATTCCTACAGGTTCGTATTTCTAATAGAAAAATGTCACGGAAAATTAAGGCACGATATCAAAGTTTGTGTCTAATCCCACCGTGGACTTGTCATTTGGATTTAAATTTCTAATCCTGATATTTCTGCTTTAGACTTTAAGTTGGGAACTGCTGGCTGAAAAACAAGGCTTTCGCATGCGGCTTGAATTTACCAAGGCAATGTTGCGACAAGAAATATCCTGGTTTGAAACTTGGACCGCTGGATATTTGGTTGCTAAACTTTCCGAGTAAATTAACTCAACTAACAATCATTTGAACTACAAGAAAGGTTTAGTTATAAAAAATTTCGTATATTTTGCTCTTTTTTTAAATCAGTGATTTAGAACGAATCAAAGAAGGGATTGGACACAAGTTTAGTATTATTTTGGAATATTCCGCATGTTTTGCGATTGGAGGATTTTTTGGACTTTGTATTAATTGGGAACTAGCATTTATTTGCGGTGTGTCCGTACCTTTCATAATAACCAAGATTCTTTATCTTGTCAGAGTGAGTTTTATTTGTACATATACAAGTTGTTCATAATCTTAGATATCATTTTGAATTTCTAACCTCAATTTAATTTTAGAAATTCTCGGAAAAAGCAATCGAGGGACAAAACCAATACGGAGAAGTCGGTTCATTTTCCGAAGAGATTTTGGAGGAAGTCAGAATGGTGGCTGCGTATGGAACGGCACAAGCCGAGCATAAACGGTAAGGCTTTCGAAACAAGGAGTGAGCGCAAAGTGAAGACACTTTTGGAAAATCAATTCCGATATCCTTAATTATCTGTTTTTATATACAAAATGACACGTTTTCTCTGAACGTGAGCAAATATTTGATGACTTTAGATACGATGAACAACTGAAACTGAGCTATGACAAGGCAGTTCTAAGTTATCACACCGTCGGTCTTGGAACCGGAGCTCTTTATGTTCTCGTGTATTCTGCCTTCGGAGGAGCATCTTTATTTGCCGCAAGCCAATTGTTTCACCACAATTTATCGCTGCGACAAGTCTACACGGTAACATTGTAATAATGAAAGATTGTTCATTTGGACTTCAATTTTTGGAATCGTACAGGTATTTTGTTCCGTGTCAATTTCGATTGTCGCCTTATCCAACATTCTGCCGTTCATCACTGAAATCGCCTATGCTAAAGGTTGCATGGAAAGTATACTGTGGATCATTCAACGTCAGCCAAAAATTGACCCTTACAACCCGGATGGACGAAAAATATTTAAATTTACTGGGAAGATCAAAATTTCAGATGTCACCTTCAGTTATCCGTCTCGCGGAGACACTTCCGTTAGATTTCGTATTTTTTATTAAATAATATTGAAATTTTTTACCTTCGACCTACATGCGCAAAAACTGTCCTCATATCTATGAATAATAATATTTCATACTTTATTTAAGGTGCTGAACGAATTGAACCTGACAGTACTGCCAGGGTCTCCTGTCGCCTTATTCGGACTTAATGGAACAGGAAAATCAACACTAGTTGACCTCCTGCTTCGATTTTATGATCCACAGGATGGTAGTATTGCATTTGATGGCTTTAATCTCAATAGTCTGAACGTGAATTGGCTCCGCAAAAATGTGGCCATCGTTGGTACCGTGTCCATCTTCTTGGCAGATACTATTTACAACAATATTAGAGCAGGGATGAACGTGAGTAGACAAGATGTGATAAGAGCTTCAAAATTGGTGGGTGCGCATGAACACATTATTCGCCTGGCTCAGGTATTCAATATTCTCAAGTTTTTTCTAATTTTATGATGTTTTCTTCAGAATTTGCATCTAAACTTGCATTTTCTATCAAAATTGCAATTTTTTTCCTAATTTATAATTTCTTTCGTCACCTAATTTCGATTTGTTTCAAAATTAACGCAATTTTCAATTTTTTGCGCTAGATATTTTCGATTTATTTTCAATATACAATTTTTTCGCAATTTTCAATTTTTTTCGCTATATATTTTTGATTTTTTTCAAAATCTCCAATTTTTTTCGCAATTTCCAATTAATAATTAATAAATAAATAATAATTAACACTTACAAAAAAAGTGTATTCTACATCCAGGCGTACAAGACCGTTATCGGGATCACGGATCGAGAATTATCTGACGGACAAATGCAACTTCTCGCCATTGCTCGAGCTATTATCAGGAAGACTCCGATATTAATTCTGGATGAAGCATTTTCAGCAATCCCTGCAGATTTGGCTGGTCAACTGGTCAACAACTTAAAAATTGCGCGAGAGGGACTTACAACAATTATTATCTCGCATTGTGTCTCACGTATTTGTACTGTCGACACAATTCACGTTATGAAGGCAGGGTGGCATACAGTTTTTATGTTAATATAATTTTCGAATGTAATAATTTTTTCGGTGCTTTTGTGAAGGACGGCAAGATTGTCGAGAGTGGAAATCATTCTGAATTGATGGGGATGCGTGGAGAATATCATCGAGTTGCCGTCATAGAAAATGTACCAGAAGTGATACCAGCGGATTGGGAACAAACGCAAGTTCTATATTATGTCCTACCCATTAATCTATTGCGTATGTCGGTAAATTATCCTACCACCATATAAACACAATTTAACCCCCAAAAAGGTGAAAATTCTGGTTAAGATGTAGCTGGTCTGAATTTCCACATTGTTTTGAATGAAAGGTCAGTTTAATTGAGGGTAACCGATTTGTGGTCCATTAAATCGTCAAAATTTTTCCGATAATTAATATAATTTATACACTAACATTAAACAGGCGTTACTGACATATATAATCTCACTTTTCCCTGTACACGCTGGCCAATATGTTGTAGTTAATATGGGTACAATGGTTATGATCCACCCTGTATACAGTAGCTTAGATGCGGAATTCGAAGATGAAGGCGAGCATGATTATACATACGAAGAGGAAGAAGAAGGCACTGAGGAATTCGGGGTTACCAGATTTCCGACGCTTCGAGATTTCTATGCCCAGGTCATGCGAAATCCAAGTGCTAATATTTACATAGCCGGAGGGTTGCTCGGAAGCCTCATTTGTGGATTGGTCCCCCCGGCGTTTGGCCTAGAATTCATTCAACTATTTGAAGTGAGTAACAAATTCTTAGACATACTGTATGTTCTACCTTAACATAAGGCATGTACACATTGCATTTCTTTCGTGATATAGGCGTTTGCAGAGACCGGAGATAAACTTACAGACAGAGCCACGTTTTGGTCCAAAGTTGTATTCGGAACGGGAATTGCCGCTGGTCTTGGATTTTGGATGAAGGTATTCCCGAGCTATCGTTAACCCCAAAATAAATAAAATAATCTCCCTTTCAGGTAGGCCAGTCCTAAAAAATAATTTTGAAACTTTCAATTTTTGCAACGGATAAATTTTCGACGGGCAATCCTGCGGCAACCTGATATGAAGTGCATCGATTGCATGGGGCATTTTCGACCTCTGGAGTTATTTTGTAAACAACGAGGTACTCATGGGAGAGACATATTTCCCATTTATTTCTTCAGCATCTGCCGAAAAATGACAACTCGTTGTGGTCAGTACAGGCCAACCTAGATGAGAGCGTAGTCAAGGTTCCTTGGTTAACTCATTGATTTCGTATATCTCAGCCCGGCATTTACTGGTTTCTACTTTGCATAAACGTTGCATAAACAGTTCTTCAAACTTTCCTCTTAGTCAGAAGTATAGTAGGGTTAGGGTGGTTTCTCCGTCGTAGAAATATGCAATAAGCCTTGATTTGACTCAGAATCTGTAACAGTGGTATCCGAATTTATGGAATTAGTTCAGAATTTAACCCCCAATGTTGTTCTATTGAGTTATTTGACCCGTTGGAAGATATACGCTGGTACTTTTTATATTGTTTTAGACGGTGAATGTGAGAATCATTGGGGAAAGTGTGAGCTGTTTCATGCGGGAAGACGTGTACTTGGCCATTTTGCGTCAAAAAATACCTTGGTTTGACGATGAGTCCCATACGTCACAACGGTTGTATAACGTGATTTGCAGAAATTCTCCTGTGTTTCGAGTTGTAAGTTGATGTATGAAATGACATTAAGTACAGGGTTTTTCTTATCTCTCAGACTATTTTGAAGTTGGCGCGTCGTCAACTCAATTAAATATTTATTAACGTCCGTGCAATTAAAGTAGTAGAATTTTGGAATTCTGGAAAATTTAAAAAAAATCGTAAAAAAAATTTAAGTTCAGTTTTTTTTTCAAAAAAATATAAAATTTGAAATGTCTCAAAAACTAAAATCCAAAGGAGGTTAGACACGGCGATAGGATTTTCGACCATGTTGAGTAATATTTTGATGCAGTGATTTTTGCCAAATATATGTGGAGTACAGAAATAAAAATTACCTCAATTTCAACCTTAGAACCTGTATGTGGTGACTGGAAAAGAGTCGACTCAAAGATTTCAATGCTTGACATTTCTAGGTCAAGGTAAAATAGAGGAAATCTTTAGAGAAAGATGACGAATTTGGCAAGTTTGACTCGACTTTCCACAGGCGCGGGAGGAAAAGTCGAGTCAAACTTGCCACATTTATCTTTTTTTTCCTCAACTTTGCTCAACTTCTCCTAGACTGGAGGTCAAGCATTGTAATTTTTGAGTCGACTCTTTTGCAGTCACCACACACAGGTTGTACGGTTGAAATTGAGGTAATTTTTATTTCTGTACTCCACATAGATTTACCAAAAACAAAATGCATCAAAATTATTACTCAACATGGCCGAAAATTTTATCTCCGTGTCTGACCTCCTTTAAAAGAATATAAAAGTTTCCAAAAAAATCAAAATTTAAATAAAATGATATTCAAACTTTAAATTTTTAACTAATTTAATTGCACTGACGTTAACAAATATTTAATTGAGTTTACGACGCGCCAACTTTAAAATGGTCAGGGAGATAAAACAAAAACACTATGTATGAAGAGTTACAATATGACAAGTGTTCTGATTACAGGCAATAGGGAGTAGATTAGGAGTTGTCTTGAGCGCCGTCATTTCCTTAGTTGCCGCAATCTTAATCTCAGTCATGATTGAATGGAAATTGGCTATCATACTGACGTTCACCATTCCAATTCAGTATATCATCATTCGATTCCAGGAACGGATTTTTAGGGAAAACCAAAAACACAAAGATGAGACAATTCGAGAGGCTATGTCCGTAATGAACTTATTCATAATATGTCTCCCGTGTAATTTAAGGACGATACGTCAAAATTAAGGAGCCTCGATAGAAATTTATTTTTCATTACTTCAAATTGCATTTGCAGTTATCTAATAATTATAATTTGTAAACCATTTAATGTTAGCCATAAAACATATTCCAGCTCGCTACCGATTCTGTCCAAGATATTCGGAGTGTCCAGACGTCGTCTTTGCAAACCCATCTACTGACGCAGTTCGAAAATGTGCTACGCTACGCTTTGTCGTAAGTTTTAGAAAGAAATTGTACCATTTTAACAGATTTTGGCCAATTACTTTGACAATTACAATTAGATTCTCCTTACGCCAATCAGTCGTGACTGCCACCGCATTTGCAATTTCAGAAGCCGTCACATTCTTGACTTTTGCAATACTCTTCCGAGCAGGCTCTTACTTCATAACCGGTGAAATGATTGACCCATTATCCCTATTCAAGTATGTTCGAAGTATTTTGTTATTTTATCACGATATCCGCGCCATCAAAAGTTGCTAATCTTTGTAATTCTCAGAGTCTTCATCGTCTACGCATTCTCTAGTTTTACAATTGCACAAGTGACATCTTTTGTCCCTGATTTTGTCATGGCAGAAATAGCTTACGCAAATCTCTTTGGTTTTTACGATCATGACTTTGACATCGATGGATTTTACAATGGTGTGAAACCAAAAATTAAGGGTCGAGTCACATTCGACAATGTGAGCTTCAGGTATCCCAAACGGGAAGATCTGGTGCTCCACGGAGTCAGTTTTGATTTGAAGGCGGGGAGTTTTCTTGGAGTAATTGGATCTGAAGGAAAATCCACGCTCCTCATGCTGATTCTTGGATTTTATGAAGAATTCGAATCTGGTTCAGTGGTAATAATCGCATATATTCTTCGAAGAATAGCGCAGGCATCAAATGAAAATTTATAGTCTATTGGAATTTACTCAATTTTTTACATTGACATCCTGAACATTTTCGCCTAGGTATTTCTGCGCTGCCAAAATGTACAACGATTTGGCCGCTCGAAATACCTACACGAAAAGCTTTTCGGAGTGGAACCTTCACAAAAATTGTATGGGATGTATATATCTACATGGTTATTATGTTTCTCAGCTAATCGACGGAATTAATATCCGAAGCATAAACTTGGATCACGTGCGACAACACGTAAGCTATGTGCCACAGGCAAGCAGTCTGTTGAATCGAACGATTAGGGAAAACATTTTGTACGGTTATAACGGGGATGCGAAAGGTGCAGAGTTGGAGAAATTGTTGGAAGAATCTGCGAAATTGGCGTGTCTCACACCGATCATTGCTGGTTTACCGCATGTATGTACATATTTATTACAATGCTCACATTATTTGAAACTAAAGGAATTACTCATATCGCAAGGGTTATGATACCGAAGTTGGACCACATGGTACCAGATTAACTTATGCCGAAAGACAACAGATATCATTTGCAAGAGCAATCATAAGAGATCCTGAGATTCTACTATTGGATGAACCCACGTCGTCTATGGATGCTGAACAAAATTTGGTACACACGCCCACACTGATATTAATTCTTTTTTCTAAGTTTTTAACGACGTAAAGTTTTTTTGCCGAAGTTACTCATTTCTTCAATGAGAGAGCTCGCTAAAGGACGAACATGTATTGTGGTATCGAAGTCCCAAGATGTGATCAAAATTGCAACTCACGTGGCGGTCATGCATGAGGGTCGAATTGTGGAGTTTGGCACTCATGAAGAGTTAAGGGCATTGAATGGACGCTATTGTCATTTCATGGATGTATTGTAGATTTCACTGAAGTTGTATAACTTGACCTCACATGTCAAATAGTAATATTCTCAAAGCGTCGTTGTCATATTTGGAATGCAATTCAGACGAATTCGTTGTCAAACTGCAAAAATGAAATAAAAATCAAGTGTGTATTCAATAATACTCTTGGCACGACACTCGAAGATGATCAGCTAACGCATAATGTGTATACTCCAGTAGTGTCCTTTTGCTGATTACGAATTCTATTTTGTTGAATAGTATTACATCAAACGCGCTTGACGATGTTCCTAGTTTCCTCAGAGTGGTTTAGTGGCGCGCTATTAAAGTTTAACACTTGCATTTTAGTTTTAATGGCTGGCGGTCTCGTAATTACCTGTACATTTTCATTTCCAAAGTTGAATTATTTAAACGACTGTTTAATTCAATTTCCTACAACGTCACTCCAATTATCACCGTCAACTCTAGTCATACAGCATTTTGCCAAGAAATATTTACCGGTTCAAATCGGATCTACAGGAGCTCAAGTCGTCAACATGACAAATGGCTCGATTCATTCTCCAGCAGTGACCAAAAGAAGTGGAAAATATTGTTTAGTCAGTTTCGAATTATTTGACGACTTTGAAAGCGTAAGACAACGATTACAAATTAAGCAAAGACATACAATTTTTACATTGTTCGTGTTTACGGGGAAATCCAATGCAAACTTTTCAGATGAGTTCTTGTTCACAACTTCTGTTTCAACTTTAATTCTACTGCTTTGTGAAATAGTTGGCGACTGTTCCAACCAAAATTATTCAAGAAGATTACACCGGCATTACAAAACCGGACAATCGTATGGGTTTCACCAACTAATGTTTCCGCCTATAGGCGAATCTCAGACTTGCTCTGATGGCTGGAAAGGTGAGCGACCCAGGCGCAGTTGCGGATATAATAAAATGGTTCAAGTGATTATCTCCCAAAAATACAACATTACGTTTATCCCGTACCATTTTTATGTGAAACCAAGACGAGAGTATCGTCCGGATCGTGATCTATTGATGATTCACGATTACGATTACTTTTATGAATATCAAACATATGACAAAATCCTTGTCAATGACATCTGGACAGAGAAATTTCTGTACTGCACCGTTGATAGAATATTTGAAAAACCCAATTGGGCATATTTCGTAAAACCTTTCGATGTACTCACTTGGATCAGCATATTCCTTGTCGTCTTGTCAATTGGGCTGGTTCATGGGAATAGTCGACAAGGACTTAATGCATTCTTGATTCTGATATTACAACAACCTCCGAAGTTAAAGAAACCAATTCGTCTTAGACTAATCCAAGGTTTGGGAGTTTTTCTCTTAATTATCAGCTTACATTACCAATGCATGGTGACATCGGACATTATGGTTCCATTAAGGCCAGAAATAATTTCATCCACTAAAGAACTCTTTGATCAAAATCACAAATTCATCGTGCCCACTCAACATTTTATGCACTATCGAATTAATTCGACTTCAAATTATTTTGACAAGAACAACATCACACTTTCTTCTATAAATTTCATAATCGATCCTAAATATGACGGAAGATTCAAATATCTGTCGAGCTGTGATTGCGTTGGTACTTTTTACGAAGCCGGTGCCCTGAAAACTACTGCAAGGAAACTGCCATTGAAAAGCAGAAACTTTTCTTGCTATACGATTGACGATATTGTTACTACTAGAAAGGATATTCTAGCAATACGTGACAATAGGCTAACCTCGCAGGACATCTACGGTGCTATTTCCAATTTGGCATCATCAGGTATTGTTGCCTATTGGTATAAGACGCAAGACTTGTCCATTCCTACTTACGAACTTTTCCGTCCCCCTGAAAATATTACTTCGTCGGGAAGGATTGGAAGAGATGACATTCAATTGTTTCGAAGTTTGCCATTGGATTCACCGATACAACTTCTCTTCTTTCTGCACATGATTTTGTTGTTGATTAGCTTATGCGTTTTCTGTATTGAATGCTTATTAAAGAAGTACTTCGTATAAACTAATTACTAGTTTTTAAAAATCCGTATTATCTTAATTGGAACGAATTAAGTCAACATGAACTGATCTAACTATGTCTGTGTTTCAACTTTAAGTTTTAAATCGTTTCTGCAATTTATAAAATATTTTCGGTGGTTACGAGAACCTAACAGCAAAAGACAATCGACAACTCTAGCCTCATGATGAATATCTAAATTTGAGGTAAATGAACCCAGATGGCGAATCGATACACGCGCTTCAATGAGCTGACATTTTAAATTGAGTCAGTACAATGTAACTGTTTACGCGGAGAGGGCATAGTTTGAGTACCGATTTTCATTAGACTAAAACACCAAATGCAAATATTGTCCAAATTATGTATCGTTCTTTACGTACAAATCAATAGAGAAACGCAATTGATGTACTTGAAATATTACTTGGTATCCTGAATAGTTTGAAATAATATTAGCATTATTTGTTATGCACTTGACGCTTGAGAGGAACGAAAGGTGTCGGTCACGACTAAATGTAATGAAAAAACTCGTAGATCATTGGACGGAATTCGACCTCGTGCGAACATCAGTACGTTTGTGCTAGATATGCACAACATGGGGCAATGAAGCTCACAACCTACAAACAAGTTTATGTTATTTTCGATAAGGCTTCTCTAATATTCCTTATTCCGCTGATCGAGTTGGTATATTACAAATTGATATAGCTATAATTATGTTAGGCTCAAACCCCGAAAACGGCCATTGGCCGAATAAAACGACCATACCTAGGTGTGGCA